>SNQJ01S0140884.1:0-15224 GCA_010110895.2 Picea sitchensis
GTAGAAGATATGTTGAGCCGGAGACCACACATATTATCGACAATACCTCTTAAGATGAATCTTCGATAAAAGATTCTAGCATTACATATAGGTGATGATTGGTACAAGGAAGTTAAGGATAATACCGGACAAGATACCATGATAGTACCAAGGTATGAAGGTTATTCATTTGACAACAATGGATTTCTGAGGTATAACAGCAAAATTTATGTACCACCTAATAACGAATTAAGAAGTTTGATTTTAAACGAAGTTCATCAAGCAGTATACATGGCTCATCCTAGAGTCATGAAGATGAAGGAAAACCTTAAGCCTTTATTCTTCTAGAAAGGAATGAAGATTGACATAGTTAATTACATGGCTAGATGTCTAGAATGTCAGCAAGTGAAGGTTGAACATAGACATCCAGTGGGATTGTTACAACCACATGTGATTTCTTAATCGAAATGGGAAGTTATTTCAATGGATTTTATTGTTGGATTGCCACTAATGAAAAGGAGGCACAATTCTATTTTTGTTTTAGTAGACACTCTAACGAAGAGTGCACACTTTATTCCAGTTCATACTACGTATCAGGCGCCAGACATAGCTAGAGTTTTCTTTAGCGAGATTGTGAGGTTGCACGATGTACCAAGAAGGATTATATTTGATCAAGTATTGATGTTTACAGGATGGTTTTGGACTAGTTTCTAAGAGGCCTTGGGAATGCAACTGAATTTTAGTACAGCATATCACCCCGAAACAGATGGAAAAACTAGAAGAACAAATTAAATCTTAGAGGATATGCTTCGGATGTACATGATGGATCAACATAAGCATTGGGAAGACTTCTTGCCTTTGGTAGAGTTTGCATACAACAACAATTACCAGAGTACGATAAACATGGCATTGTTTGAGTTTCTTTATGGACGACCATGTTAGACACCTCTGAGTTGGGATAGACTAGAGGATAGGATCCTGGTGGGACCAGAAGTGATCCAAGAAATGAAAGAACATATGTGAACGATAAGACAAATAATTAAAGAGATGCAAGATCGGAAAAAGAGTTATGTTGATGCGCATCACATTGACTGCAGTGATGAGGTTGGTGACAAAGTTTTATTGCAGGTGAAACCGCATAAGAAGTCGATCAAGTTTGGAAAGGGTGCTAAACTCTCTCTTAGGTTTGTGGGGCCTTTCGAGGTTGTGGAAAGGAAAGGACTCATGGCTTACCGAGTAACCTTACCTGATTCTTTGAGGCATATGCATGATGTATTTCATGTATATGTTTTGCGACATTATATTTCAGATCTATCACATGTTATTGACATGATTTCTTTGTAGGTGTTGGACGAGGATGCTCTCATGGTAGAGCCAATCCGCATTTTGGACTATCGCACTCGACAGCTATGGCGTTGAATATTCGATTAGGTCAAGTTCCAGTGGGACAATTATACTCCACACTTGGCTACTTGGGAGGACACATATGAGATGCATCAACAGTTTCCTTATTTGTTTGATAGATTAGATATGTAGATCTATGTCAGATACATTTATTGCTACCATTATTAATATTGTACAAACTTCGGGACGAAGTTTAAAACAAGAGGCGGTGTATGTAACATCAAGTTCCATTGAGCACATTTATATTGACTTATTCTTTAAGGACACTTGCGAGCAAGTGATCCAGTTATGATACATTATGATTATGCTTTGTTTATGAGTTATATTTTGATGTCATTGTGATTATATGTTAAATTATAGATGTATATATATGTATCTACATGTATTATTGATGAGTTCTCATGAGTGTGCAGGATATATAATGGGTTGATAATTTTGATAGCATCAACAAACTTCCATGGACTATGGATTGAGTCAAGGAGTGGACTTGTATTTGGTTTGAGTTTTGAGTATTGATTTACATGTATATATGATGATTTAAGTATGGATGTTATGTATATGGATTATTGACAATGTTCTTTTCAGTGCATGCAGGTTTAAAGACGCTTGTTAATCCGACTCACATAAGGAGTAAAGGGGTCATGCGCATAAAACAGACAGTTGAGGGAGAGGTGTGGCAACGTCCCTATCACAGTCTACTAGCACTCTTGTCGTGACATGAACTATAGGTGAACGATTACCTAGTTCGATAGGTCCATGATGTCGTGAGGGTAGAATGAAATAGTCTTTCATGAAGAATTCTAAGGGGCGCGCAATAAGGCGGAATCCTTATTCCTTAGAATCCCTTAGTCTCTCACAAGGTCTACCAAGTATAGTGTTGACTCCAAGTGTCGGACAAATTTCCAAAACTAATCAAAGGCTAGTGGCACCCTTGGAGCATGAAGGTGTGTCTTGAAGGGAATGTCACATAATCAAATGTGAGTAATAAAAATCTAGAAGGCTTAGAAAAAAATAAAATTACTTATACTTTGTTAGAAAGAGCAGTCAATTGACTATTAATTTATGAACAAAAAAATAACAAAGAGTCTAAGTTTAAAGAGGTTTGTTTAGGTAAAACATCAAAAAGGGAATTAGACTTGTAAGTAGAAGAGGAAATAAAAATAAAAGTTAGGTAAATGCACATGTGTGCATAAAAATAATAAAAGGAATTTTAAATAAGAAGGAATTAAAACATGACAAAATAGGTGGTTTACATAGTGTAGCATCTTGAGTCAATCTACCACTAATCCTAACTAAAAGAAGACTTATATTCCAACTTAAACTAAAATCTAGTTAGGGGACACAAAATAAATGAGGGAATGGAGAACTAAGAGACAAGTAAGAGGAAAAATAGGAACACATTGGGGAATGTGAGGAAAAAAGGTTTTTAAATCAAATAAAAAAAAAATTACTTGTGCAACTTGGGGTGAGTGTGACACATGTTGTGGATGAATAATCCTTTAATTAAATTATTAAAAATTAATTATTTGTGCATGAGGATATGTGTCATTGAAAATTTTTCTATAAAATAAATGGAGAGAAAGGGAAAGGGATCTCACTTTTGGTTAGTATTGTTATGCTACCTTATGCTGCCAAAATGTTTCTTGACTAAGTTTTATTTTTTAGAGTTGTGTTCCAAGACTTGAAAAGAGTGAAAGATCTTCCTTGCGAGGCAAGTTTTGGTGCTATTGTTTTTTAGTTTTTGTGTGTGGCTCATTTACAGTTTGAGGGATTAGGGGGAAGAAAAGTACCCATAACGTTGACTAGGAGGTACCGGTGAAGTTGTTCGATTAACAGGTAAATACAAGACAAACGCAGCTCAACTCCAAATTGAAGATCATCTTTACAGAACTTCAAATCTGTTGGAGACGATATTTCATTTCATAAATTTTTAGGATAAAGAAATTATGTTGAACTCATGATGTAAATAAATCTTATTATCAGATAGCAATTTTGTTGTTCTTAATATTCTTGCTTTATTTTTAAGATAGAAACAATGATTAGAGAATGTGTGGAATGCATAAATTCTGTGTTCGATTTAGTTTATATGGATGCGATGTACATGTTATTTGGATATCTCGTTGATAAATTATTCGAATGAAGAAAAATCTGATTTAGTCGAATGTTATTCCTAATCTTCTAGTACACGGGATTCCATCACTTAGGAAAATACAAAATTTTGGAAAATTATTTGTTTCTGCGTATTGAAAAATGTAGTCAACTATGATCAGAATATTGCATGGAAGAATCAATTAGGGTTCAATTTGAAATAAACGATTGAAACAACTTTTATATTTATTGTGTGGTCTTCGAATTGAGTTTTTTTAAGTAGCTGCGTGTTTTGAAACGATGCGAATTTGGGTTATTCAGGAGTAAACTCCTTCATGGCTTCTCGTAGACGTCTAATCCAAAAAGATGCACCAGTTGTAAATAAGATGATATATATATATATATATATTAAGTGACTTAAATTAGTTGGAAGTTTATTTTACATTTATATTACTTTGATTCAATCTTATTATAATTATGTTGATCATATTATAATTATGTTGATCATAATTAATTATAGGAATGATGATATGATTTAATCTTTTAACGTCTTCATCTAAAATCTACTTGGTGTAGATTATTATTACTTGGTTACTCTGTATTCTCTTAATAATGTAAAATCTTTGACTTACTAATTGTATGTATCTACTTATATGATCCTTATAGAATCATAAGTAAATTCTTGGTACTAGTCCACTATAGTAGAAAATGGTTAAGGTATCAATCATCATTTTTTGCATAATTAAAATTACGTCTTCATACTAACTGTATCATAAAAATCTTCATGTTAGAGTTGATTTAGGTATAAGAAGAATAAAAAGTTTGTGCCTTATTATATAAGGATTGGTTTCTTACTATTTGAGTTGGTCAGGATTTTAGAATGGACATAGTATTCATACACTAAACTTTAGACAAAATGTAATTTCTATATGTTATGTAAGTCATGGACACTTGTTGTAATAATTCACATTTGGTACATTATGTCTCTCAGGAATTTAGAATGATGTTGAATAAGAATTAGAATGATGTTGAATAAGAATAGATAGGTTTCATAATTCGTCTTATAATTTAATGTTTTGTTTATGTATTTGTTGTAAAAAAAAAAAATCGACATTTTCCATATTCAAATCTCTTGTATTGTGCAAGAAGGATGCCATAGAGTTCATGGGTTGATTGTTTTCTCCAATCAAGGTTGATGGGAACTCTCTGCTTTCTATCCTATCAAGCTCTGGGAGGAAGTATGAGATGTGGTGTAAGTCTTCCCAAGGTCGTTATGACCTAGTCATCACCTCTAGAATAGCCTCGTCGAAAGGCAATATTGTATCTAGACAATCAAGATATTTATAAAAGTTCACAACCCAAACGGGCTCAGCAACATGATTTGACACTTATGTCCAAGGATTTGGATGAGTGTCTACAGTGACACATTGAATTGCTTGATAAGCCATATCTATTGCAAACAATGGCATAGTCATCTTGGCATGCTCAATACCTTCCACTGAATCTGATAGATAAGGTAGAACCCATGGGTCCTCAAAATATGATGTACAAAACTAACACACTTGGGACGTGGGAACTGACAAGATTAGTTTATTAGAACACACTAGAATAGATTTAACGTAAGATATGGGTGTCATGAAGTTATATGTTCCCATCAATGAAGGATACAACTTGGCACCCATACTTTAAGTGGTTATCTAGGAATTCCCTACTAATAGGATGGTAGATCCCATGGATGTAATTGAATCATTATGAGAAAATGGCATTTGACTGATAGTCTCGTTCTTTCCTTCATGAGGTAAACGAATTACTTGGAAGACCGAGGATACCATTTTTATCATTGCATAGGTCCAACTATGTCCTACCAAGAGGTTGTAGTTGAGTGGAGCATCGATCACTTCCACTTCCACAATAACAGTTTTACCTCCTAACTAGACGGGAAAGGAGGAAATAATCCCATGCGGTTAAAAATACCTTCCATCGAACACTGTAATAAAAGTAGGGGACAAAGGCAACATCTCTCCAAAAATATAGAGACCTGACACATGTTGAAGCGCCTTCACTAATGGCTATCCTCCCAATAATTTTTGTGGAATAAAAAACCTGAATTCGGAAGGAAACATGATAGGGATTGTGGAATAAAAAACCTGAATTCGGAAGGAAACATGATAGGGAAGGTGAGGCTTGATATCAGTGGTGTCAAACTTGATAACTTTAGCTAAAAGAACTTATAGCCCCATAGAGAAAATAATGTGCCTGCAAAGGAAAACTCTTTGGAGACACCTGCATAACATCGCATTACTACATAACATCCGGTTTTCAAAACATCAAATAACTCCTAATAGTTTAGGAGTGGTTCTATCATTTTCATTTGCAATGATCATTTGTATAGAGATTTCATTATGTTCTACAACATCGTTCCTAGATCTTTCTTATAGAAGTTTCCCATGGAAATTTTCCACAACACTCCTACAACAAGTTCCTACAACACTCTTTCAATATATTCCCACAACAACTTCCTGTAGAGTGCTCCCATTCTCATAGCATTACCTGTGAAACTCTCCTTCTAGTCTAGAATTCAGAGATTCCTGGTAACTCAACTTTTTGGAAACTATTTTCCTCAATAATAGGTGTGTGGGTTTTGGATCAAGATGAATATATATTAATTTCCTCGATTGTATTTCAAGATGTACCAAACTATATTTTATTATGCTACACAAGGCTCTCTTCAAGAGCTATTGTCGGATAGGTTTGTATAACAAATGATAAGAAAACTAATCACTAATCAATACATAAACTATATATATGATGGGTCAAAAAACTAGCCAAAGATGCTTTTCAGTGATTCCTTGGAGTTAGTAGTCAAAGTAAGACTATAATTTCATATAGGACCATTAAATAGAGACCAAGAACGCATTCAAATCATAAGCATGGACAAAGATGAAAGAAGGTCTAACAATAACAAAAGAAAGAAGCCGCAGTTTGATATATTTAATATGTCTTTCATACAATAATGGTAAGATATAGAACTCAAAAATCAACCCTAGCGTTCATCTTTCTATCTTTAGCTTTATAGTTTTACAATGTAGTTTTGAGATCCTAAAAGCATGGATCAGAGATGCTAAAGATAGAAAGTCAAAATTCAGTGTTTGCAAAAGATAAGGAATGATCCTCAAAATGAGGTCAATCCCACATTTCATGGTCTTCATATCTTGTAGAGTCATTGTGCAGTGCAGAATAGCCTTCCAAGGCTGAGTGATGACTCTTCCAAGAGATACAATTCGAATTTGTTGAGATGTGCAAAAAAATCCAATCTGTTTCCACCAAAATAGGTGCCAAAACCAACTTCGCTACCTTTTTTAATCCTTATATACCAAAAATGAATCTTGAAACTGAATACATAATTCATCATCTATCCATCATGAGTGTTTTCAAATGATTTGGATCAGAAAAACCTCGATCTGTGCAAAATTTAGCTTTCTCTGTCCAGTTACAGGTTTCAGTGGTTAACACAGAGGAATTCTGGGTGTATTAACTACCGAAAGATATGCTTTTGGTGGTTAATGAATACTTTTCAGGTCCGCCTAAACCACCAAAAGTCAAGCTTGTCCAAAACTACAAAACTGAAAAAATGTATTACCTTGTTGACTTGTTGAAAGTTTAGAGTGCCTTTGGTGATGTTCCTCCTCCTTTTACAAGGCTGGAAACCTCAATATGCTATGTAGGAGGTTATGTTTCCTTTTCTATTGAAGTGGCCAATTCTGCTAGGGTTTCTAACCCTGAGTGATCCTGAGCTGGGGGTTGGGATTCTTTTATTTTTAGCCTCAAGGAGTTTAAGTTGTCTAGTTCCCTGGCACCTGTATCTTTTGTTTCCTGGAAATGCTCACCCTGATAATGATTATATGCCTGCAAATATGGAGATGTATGCCTCATAGTTGAGTAATACTCTACCATCTAGAAAAATGATCAAACTCTTCTGATCCTGCCTTCATCAGCAGTTTTAATTTATATCAGTCCAATAGACATTCCATTCACATGTCAAGTGTTTATATGACTAAATGCATTCATGCTCCAAAAATGAGGTGCTGCAATGTTTTTGTCAAAGTAGTTCTATCTGTTGTTGTTTATAAAATCACAAAAACTTGTGTGAGCTGCTGAACAAGGACTGTATTCTCAACTTGCTATGATGGAATTCCATTTTCCTGTTGATGTACTAGTTGTTGAGTGAATTGATCTCTGATCTATAGCTTTGTGCACTGTGAGCAAACATAAAGAGCTGACCTGTAATAACCTGCTCATCCATTACAAAAATAGGCTGAGACGAAGCATAATGAAGTTGATACCAATGTGTAATTGAATCTCCTTTGAGTTAGTATCCAACACAGTACCTGTTGGATGATTATGATTATCTAACATGATTAAATAGCTGAACTTAAATTCTCACCTTGAGATTTTCATATGAGAAACTATTTGACCCTGATGCACTGGATAAACCACCTTATATTTTAACAGAAACATTTAGTCTAGAATATCTCTCTAATGTTGAAACAACAAAAATTTTACTGCTTTCCTCTTCACACTGCCTCTGAATTCCTTTGAATATCAAAGATCCTCTGAGACCTCTGCAGCCTCTGCTAGATCTTCTAGACCAAGCGGTATTACAAATTTAGGTTCTTTGAGCATTAGTTTAACTCTTAATTATCCGACCTTAAAGAGTGCACTTATTTGATGTTGCCAAACTCTGTTTCTTGTTCCTTTTCTGCCTGAGACATGCTCAAATGATCCAGCCAGCAACAACATTTTTGTAGCATGTTGCAGGGCGTATTTTTCATAAATTAGCACTGTGTAGGTAACACCATTTCCAGAATCTAGCATGATACCAGTTATTCGACCACTAGCATACAAAGACAGAACTTCATGAATAGCAACATACATAGCAGACATATATAAAGTTTCAAAACATGATCCTGTTCATATTCTTCTGTTTGCTTTGGGATTCGCCCTCAACGTCTTGTTAACCATTGATGAATCTGTTGATTACTTTGGGCTTGTGAAAAGTGTCATCGAGCCTCCTGAAGTCGTGTTGAATGCTTGGATGTATTGGCATGCAGAAACAAGTGGCTTATCTTGAGTGTAATAGACACCAGGAACAACAATAGCAAGAGAAAATGCAAGCTGCTCATCTTCAATAAAGAAATTGTTAATATTCTTGTTCAAAACCATGCGTCCCACCGGCTAAATAATTTGATCAACCATCTTGACATTGGCGGCATCAGTCAAGATAATCAACAGCTTTGAGAGGACTCATAAAGAAAAATACGGCATCAGTCAAGATAATCAACAGCTTTGAGAGGACTCATAAAGAAAAATACGAATCTAGAAAAACCTTTGAGCTCTGCGTTTTTAAACTCTGCGCATGATAATCAAACATTATTAACGGTCATCAATAGGGCACCTGCGATCTGGCACTTGGTAGTTGTATTAGTTTATTGAATGAAATCTGAATCTCGGCGCAGCTTGTAGTCCTTCCTTATGACTAAATGTCTTCGATCTGATGCCCTCGACTGTCAAAGAATCGAGAGAAGCAGCTATACTCACCAATTGACAACTATGCATCCATGTGGCACTTGGCATTTACTCTGTGTCTGCATTTTTTATGAATGGGCATGCATCAGGCATTTAGATATTATAGCCTTTATATTCGTTAATGTTTCACCTAACTTATTCGATGAAACAAGTGGAAATAAATCGGGCTTGGGTTTTGATATAACTTGGGGCTTGTGTGTCGACTTATGTGTCGATTTGTAACTTGAATCGTGGTATGGATTTGAGTTGAATGCACTTTATGTGCAGACATGGAATTTGGCATATGTAAACATGTGGCTTGGCCCATGGGTCCCTAAAGTTTTGGCTAAAAGCTATCAAAGTCAAGAGGATTAGTTTAGTTTAAAACAAATCTCAAGCTTAGGCACAAAAGGAGTTTGTTTGCTATATGGATAGCTTGCTTAGGTCTGTAAGATTCAGACTTAGTTAGATACTTTGTAATGCACTCATCACTATTTATTTCGGTAAAAATAACAAATTATAATCAAAGACTAAGATTTAGGCAATATAACCATTGTGTGTTTGTGTAATGCAGGTCAAGGGCAGAGTCATACGGGTCTGGAGCAAACATGATCAATGGGAGCTTGATCAGGAATTTGGAGATAAAATACTGGCTAAATGACTAAGATCAAAAGACACATTAAGCATGCACGAATGAAATTCCTCAAAAAAAATTGTAAAACATTTGAGGGGATAACATGTTGCACTGCCAGAATCCACAACATCGTTATGATCTAAAACAACCAATCATGTTCTACAAAAACACTTTCATGTTATGCAGCCAATCAGTTTTCCTACAACAATGTCAATATTTCCTGGCATTGCCACTATTCCACAATGTTGTCACTATCCCATAGCACTTCCATTATTCTGCAAGAATGTTACATTCTGCAAAACTATTATTTTTTGCAACATTGTTCTATAGTCGTCTTCACCCTGACAACCCCAGAATGACTTTGATGACTTTGATGTTCCTGCATCATATCATATATGACTATTCAATGGGAAAGCTCAGTGTTTATTTAGAAACTAAAAAAATATGTAATTTAGAATGTCAGTATGAACACTAAGAAAGAGTTAAGTTAAGAAAACGGACACTTACTAGTATGTATATATAAGCAAAATCTTGGATACTCAAATTGATGAAACATAAGTGCATATTAAAATGACCATATGGATTCCCAAAGTTTTAGGGTATAAGGCTTATGTTTGTAATAGTCACTTTATGACTTTAGGTTATCATTCATGCTTTTGTTTACTTTTTGTGTAAAGTGGTCTATCCCACATTCATGGATGATTTTAGGGGCTAAATTTCACAAATGGGCTAATTTTCCATGGTTTTTCTCAAAAACGGATTTGCCAATTTCCATTTTTCTAAAAATGATTCGCCCAAATTCCACAAAATAAAATTATTTTTCCTTAATAATCGCCAAAATTTTATAGAAACTATATAAAATCCTTAGAAATTTGAATATTTTTACAAAAAATATCGCCAAACATTTTACATTTTGCATATTAAGGACTAGTAAGATTAGCCCATGTTTCTACATTTTAATATAAATTTCCATCCTTAAAATTATCCCTACCCACATTCATAAATGAAAATACTTACTTAATGAGCAATCATAAATAAGAAGATAAAATCTATTGTAATAGATGTACTGGTTATTCATAATATCAATAAGTGTGATTATGTAATTTCTCTCATGTGCTTTGTGATGTAATCCTATCTAAGATTTCTATCTTTTGTAACATGAAGTATGCCACAAAGGATGTTGATTTTGACATGACTTGAGATACTACTTGAAATACCAATTATGATATCAAACATGATGGATGCACAATTATTACACAAACTAATCATGACACCAAATAACATGTAATGGGTGATGCTAATTAGGATGCCAATTTAGATATAAAATCAATCATGACACCAAATAACATGTAATGAGTGATGCTAATTAGGATTCCAATTTAGATATAAAATCAAATGTTTATAGGGATGCAAATTATTATTGTATTCCAATTTAGATATAAAATCAAATGTTTATAGGGATGCAAATTATTATTGTAGAATGAATGGTAATTCACACACAACTTTATTCATTGCACGTGAAATGAGACACGAATGGAATGGAAGTGCTAAGTTATATGATATCCTATATCCCTATTTAGTTACAAAGCTCAACTTTTATTTAGATGAAAAAAATGTATTTTACGACGTTAGTATGAGGACTAAGAAGGAAGCAAGTTAGAACAATGGATATTTATTAGGTTGTATGTATAGGCATTCTCTTGGGCACTAAAATTGAAGAGGTATGCATAAAATTTGATTGTATAAATACAAATATAAATACATTAAATGTTGTGTTTTGTTCCTAAAATGTGGATGTGATAATTTGTTTGGTTGTATTTAATAAAAAATGACAAATAATTTCAAAATCCCCTTCTTTTAAGCAAAGCAGTGTGACCATGGATTTAGAGACATAGAGAGGTCACATTTCTTTTAATAGAATTAAAATTGATCAAACATAAAAGAGAGGTATTAGAAGCTATGTTAAATATGTCCATAATTTCAATGAGACAACAATAAAATGCATTTACATGAATGCAAAAATATACAAAAGATAATTAATTTAATTGCGTTACTTTGTAAGAAAATTCAAAATGTGTGTTGAATTAGTTTAACAACCACTAATAAAATTGGAATGATAAATTGGACATTTTCATAACTAATTAGTGACAACCACACCTTTAAATCCCATTTAGGTGGACAACTTCTTATAAAATTGGAAGTATAAATTGGACATTTGTATAACTAATTAGTGATAACCACACCTTTAAATCCCATTTAGGTGGACAACCTCTTATAAAATTGGAAGTATAAATTGGACATTTGCATAGCCCCTTGGAAAGCATCAAGAAATGGTCCACATTTTCATCCCGAAGAAATGGTGTAAGTGACAACTTTTCAACAACACCCTCAAGTCCCATCTAGGTGAGTACAAGTTTTAATGCAAAAAAAACACTAATTCAAAGTGTGTGTTGAATTAGTTTGACAATCTCTTATAAAATTGGAATGATAAATTGGACATTTGCATAACCAATTAGTAACAACCACACCTTTAAATCTCATCTAGGTTGACAACCTCTTATGAAATTAGAAGTATAAATTGGACATTAGGATAGCCCCTTGGAAAGCATCAAGAAATGGTCCATTGTTAAAGCCCTAATAAGCATTCATTATTATTTTATTTTTTGTATTAGTATGTCAGTTAGAACCTTTCATTGTACCATTTCATTATAATTATACCCTTTGTCTCCTATGTATATACCAAGGAGACCTAGTCTTAGGATCATCATATTTTTTCTTGTCAACTAGACATTGTACATGGAGGTTTCCCCCTCAAAGTGGATTGTATACATTGACTTGTTATCATTTTCAAGGTGTTTGGTTCATAAAATTTGGTATCAAGAGCATTGATCCTAGGCTTTTGCTGCTTCAAGTGAGTCATATTGGAATTTTCACTACAACTATTTTTTGGGACACTTCAAATGGAAACATTTGGAGGTTACTCAGGAGACATATCATAGTACGCCTGGTAAAACTTTTAGGTTCTGGTTTGTTATACTTTCGGAGATACATCCTATGAAAAATAGGGTTTTGACACATCCTAAAATAATTTTTAAATGACTCATCTTGGAATTTTTTCTATAACATTTTTTTCTGAGAAATTTCAGATGGTGAAATTTTGTGGAGACCGAGGATAAATGTCATAGTTCAGGTGCTCAAAATTTTATATTTTGGTTCTCTATGCTTTTGGAGATATAGTCCATGGAAGACAAGGTTTGTGACTAATCATGAAATCATTTATCTTAGCATTTTTTCTATAATTTTTTTTTTAATGAAGTTTCAAACCCTAAAATTTTTAAAATCTTGATTTGACATAGTGAAGTACATGTGAAAAAAGCTTTGGATTTGGACTCATTATATTTTATAATATAATTATTGTGTATAACATCCATGTTTTTAATCCTTGGTTTAATTATGTATAATGAAAATATGATATATGGTCATGGGCCAATAAATGCAATATGTA
This sequence comes from Picea sitchensis, assembly GCA_010110895.2. Lineage (NCBI taxonomy): Eukaryota > Viridiplantae > Streptophyta > Pinopsida > Pinales > Pinaceae > Picea > Picea sitchensis. Next base: position 13,176 of record SNQJ01S0140884.1, read on the forward strand.
AACATTGTATATCAAAAATAATAAAATAAAATGCGATGTCGGCTACAGATGGACATGGATAGAGTCACGGGGGTTGAGTTTCCACAAGAGTGGAGGGGTCTAAAGGGGGTTTTATTCATGTGTCTTAACTCCCAATCATTTTTACTCAAAAAAATTATTTTGAGAGAACCTTATAATTTTCCCTTGAGTGTATGAGAGCCCAATCATTGAATACATGTAAGAGGGTGGGTGTGAGAAATCACATCCCATAGTTATTGAGAGCATGGGGTTGAGTACAATCTATAAAATGTTAAATCCTCAATGTGTTGCATTTTATTGTGGGTTTTACTCTGAGTTTTAAGCAATGTACATGTTGTTGTGTGAATGTTTACCGGGATTGCATTCATGTCTTTATAATGTTGTTAAACGCATGAGAGTTTTAGTTTGTTGCAATGCATTAATTTTAATGGTATCAAAAAAATTCAAATTGTTGAGTTTAGTAGTAGGGGACGCTACAAAGTGGTATTAGAGCTTCTTATTCAACATCGAACCCATAAGGACCAAGAACCAATGAAAATTTGGTAAATTCATTGTTGTAGAGTTTTCATCTATGACGGATTTGGGATAAATTATGGAACCATGGTGAAATTATCAAATTACCAAACAAATTTAGGTTGAATCACACTCATAGTGGTTGAAGAGATGATTAATGACATTGATTTGCAGTTTGCAGAGTTAAATTTGGCCTAAGAGGTCAAATTTCCATTTTAATGGTGACAGGAAAGTATGGAGAATCAATGGCCCAAATCATTTATACATTAATAATCAATGACCAAGATTCATTTGCAGGATTGGAGAAGTTCAACGAATTTTGGATAGTTTTATAAATCAATGGTTGAGACCACTTCAAATCTTGAAAATCAACGGCCCAAATACATCTTGGGTTTGGTCAAAAATTCTAAGTTTCAGGGTTTGACGAAATTCATGGACAAAAGTTGGTTTGTCAAATAAAATCGTCGATGGAAAATGGCCAATAGAGTTTGAGTTTGGAAAATATTTTTGAAGACCAAAAAAAAGTTAAAATAAAATTGTCGATGTTCGATGGCCAATAAATTTTGGGTTCGAACAATTTTGGTGAAGTACGAACAAAAGTGAAAGGGAAATGACGATGGCCAATAGATTTTGCGTTCAGAAAATTTTGGTGAAATCCTAAACAAAGTGAAAGGGAATTGCAGATGGTCGATATAGTTCAAGATTGAAAAAAATTGGCGAAGTCTGAACAAAAGTGAAAGGGAATTATTGATGGTCGATGGTCGATAGAATTTGGGTTCAAAACATTTTGGAAAAGTATGAAAAAAAAGTGAAAGAGAATCGTCGATGAAGGGTTCTGGAGATCCCTGAAGAAGGGAAAAAGGGAAGAAAATAAGAAGAGAAGGAGAAAGAAATAGAAGATAAAAAGGGGAAGTAGAAAACAAACAATTTTCAAAAAAAACAAAAGTAGTTTGGAGCCAAAAACTTGTTTTGGTCATAACAACAATTTTTCAACTCAGAATCAGATGAAATTTTAGGTGTCTGTCCATAGTAACGAGGGATAGAATAATGTCAGTGAGGGCCATTGGTTAATTCTTCTTAAATTTCTAAAAAACATGAATTAGTGATTCTCAAAGATCTAGTTCACGCTCAGTAATCGTGGCCCAGATGAAGGTGAAACTAGTATAGGGAGTCCAAAAAGTAGGCATAAAGATACCCATTTGGGCTCCTGGGGAAATTTAGAATGGGTTGGTGTGGAAATACTGAAATAGTAGAAAATCCACTACTTCCGTGCATGTTTCATAAAAATTTTAAATCTTCGAAGGAAAAGAGACCCCAAATCAAAAATATGGAAAAAAATATTTAGTCAACATTTTACCTACACATTAATCCAGACAACTTAGTCTCGAGGCAATTTTGCCTAGTTTTTCTATGTTTGGGAGATAGCCAATTTTGGATAAAAAAATCGAAGTATGGGGAAAGTGGAAAAGCACAAAGTAGTCAATTCAAGATTAATACATAATTTTACTGAAGTATCGG
>SNQJ01S0140885.1:6055-22687 GCA_010110895.2 Picea sitchensis
CATTTAATAAAATTTTCGAATGTATAGTGATTCACATACAAATAAAATGAAAAAAAAAACAATAAAAAGATTCATCACAAAACAACAATAGAAACATCTTTATTCTTATTTTAAAATCTGAAAGTTAAAACATTACAGTTATAACTCATAAAAAAATTGTAAAACTGAGCATCGTCTTCAAAGGCATCTTAAAACTAATCAACAATATCATATATCCCAAATTCATCATTCTCAACAGACACATTATCATATTCTTTGACGTCATTTTGTGCTTCCATTGTGTCATTTTGTTCTTCCATTGGCTCTTTGATATCTACAAGTTCTCCAAAGTGATAATTTCCAATCATTCCTCCTAATGGTACTTGAGGTTCCTTTGAAAACAATTTCACCTTTGATTCACTAACATATCCTTTCCTCAAGCCAACTTCTTGCATTTCATCTAGAAGAGTTGAAATAACATTAATTCTTTGTTGATTATGATTAACATTTTAAGATTGTGGAGGTGAATCCTGGTTTCAAGCAACTGCAAGCTAAGGTTTAGTAGTCGCGGCCATAGCAGAGGAAAACATGAACACCAAAGGGGGGGGTAAGGGTACCCCCTCATACAAACAGGTAGTGGTAGACAGAGGGAAGGGTCCAAGGGGCATATTTTTCAAGGCACCAATGATAGGCACCTCGGGTTTAGACCCAGAAAAAGGTCAGGAAAGAAACCAAGGAAAAAATGAGTGCATGGAAGAAGAAGCGAGAGAAACTCAGAGTGAGACACAAGACACAATGAATACCAACCAGGAAGAAGGGCACAACCCATGCAAACCCAAAACAACAATAATACCCAAGGTGATATTGGAGGATCTGCAAACACAACTCTACAGAGATAAGATGAAAGCACATGCACTAGCAAGTTTATGGGCTTGTGGCTCATGGAAAGAATGTTGCGCAACTAGATCAAATACCACTGGAAGCTAAATGGGGAAGTGGAGCTCCATCTAGGCTTGAAAGGCTTCTTCACAGAAGTTTTTATAAACCTGGAGGACAGGGATAGAGTCTTTGAGGGAGGGCCATACTTCCATGCATCAGTAGGTTTGTACATGCAGCCATGGAAGGAAAATTTCTCCCCAAAAAAAGAGACTTTCAAAAAGGTGTCGACCTGGTTATGATTCTACTCCCTACCTTTAGACTATTGGTTACCCTCTACTTTCAAGGCAATAGGAAACAAACTAGGGAAACACATAAAGACCACCGAAGACACCCTAAAAGGGATATATACATCTTACGCAAGAATATGTATAGAAATGGATGTGTCGGGAGAAATCCCAGAAGCCATAAGTCTCGAATTCAGAGATGAGGAATAGATCTAAAGCATTGATTATGAGCAGATCCATTTTAGATGCAAAATATGCCATGAACATGGTCACCTGATCAGGGAATTCCCTCTCAATAAAAAACAAGAAGCGAAAAACCCGAAACCACAACAGGCTGAGGATGGGTTTATAAAACCAAACCCCAGAAGTAGAGCAAACAAAAAGCAGAGTAAAGCCCCAGAAGGAAATAACTGAGAGGCCCAGAATAAAATGGAAGGACAAGACAGAAACAATAAAAGGGCAGAAGACGATAAGGAAACAACAAAAGCTCAGGAAGTCAGGGAACAAAGAACAAATGAGCCCACTTACCGGCCAAGTAAACAGAAGGAACATGGAAGTTGCGCAACCTCGATGGATGGAGGAATCAGAGACGACAACACCCCCATGCAAGAAGCAGAGGGAGATGTGGAAATGACCCCAAGCAAAGTAGGCACAGACAATCCTGAACTCAGAGACCTATTGGAAAGTGAAGGGATAGAGATCACAAACATACTGGAGCAATGGAAAAGATAGGGAGTAGACAATGTACCGATAGAGCAACTTGACTGCATTTAGTACTTGTTCCTCCTAAGGGAGGAATCCAAAGCTAGAGGCCTAAAATGCACACATGGGGAGATTGGACACCTAGGAGTCAAAGCCAGCGAGGGACAAACACAACTCTCCCCCAAGCAGGCGCGAAGGAAAAAAGGCAGGAAATCAAATAGCATAGTTCTACAGGAGCTAGGAGCACTACTGATAAACTCGGGTAAGATCAAGAAACTCTTCCCCAAATCCCCCACACATTTTTAAATGAAGGTTATAACTTGGAACATAAGAGGCATAAACATCCCAAGAAAGCAAATAATCCTTAGAAATAGACTCAAATAGGAACAACTTGATCTATGTTTTATTCAAGACACAAAATGCAATACAGACAGAATGGAAGCAATCAGTCAACAACATTGGCACAAGTACAATATGGTGGCTATTGGAGGCCACGAAATGGCAGGTGGTATCCTCACACCGTGGAACCCACAAGTTCTAAACCTAATAGCATTTGAAGCGACTAGGCATACCCTTATGGTCTGCATGCAAATCACTGGGAACACAAAGGTGATTCTATGCACTAATGTGTATGGGCCCCAGGTGTCAGAGGAAAGGAGAGGCATGATAAGCGACCTATAAGATCTTAAAAACCAATCCAACAATCTCCAATGGATCCTAGCTGGGGACTTCAACATCATTATGCCACTTGTGGAGAGAAAAGGAGGTACAAGAAGATTAGATAGAGATGCGAAATCTTTCTCAAAGTTCATAAACATAGCGGAGATGGTAGATCTGAAAACTAATAATGTCTAGTTCACTTGGAACACTAAAAGGATGAACCATCATCAGGTAGCAACAAGATTTGACATATTCCTAGTGTTAGAGTCGATCATCATGTAGGGGCTAACCTTAGATTGCAACATCCTTCCTTGGGGGGATCTGATCACTGGCCAGTGCAACTGGAAGCAGGCTTCCAGACCACACCAAAGAACAGACCCTTTAGATTCGAGAAATTCTGGATAGAACATCAGACTTTCAAGGAAAGAATCAAACAATGGTGGCAGGAGCAGCAGCCAGAGCAAGGGACAAGAATGTTCAAACTCTATAAGAAAATAAAATACATCAAATATAGGCTCAAGGAATGGAACAAGGACACTTTTGGGAATATAAACTAAGAGAAGAATAACATTGAAGAAAAATGAAAAAACTCCAGGAAACTTGCATTTTGGAGGGCTACACGGAGGAGCGGAAAAAGGAAGAGATCCAGATGACCCAGGAATGGGAAGCATGATGCTAGCGAGAAGAAACTCTTTGGTGACAAAAGTCCTGAATCAGATGGTTAAAGGAAAGAGAACGAAACACCAAGTTTTTTCATAGAACAACTATGGCCAAAAGAGCCCATAAAAAAATCCTAAAGATTAGGGACCATGATGGAATAGAGAGAGAGTCACATAAGGACATCGAAGAAACTATGGTAAACCACTTCCATGGGATAACCCAGGAACCAAACCAAGAAAGAACGGAGGCCATACAAAAAATAATCCAGCATATCCCTCACCTAGTCACTGAAGAACAAAATAAAAACATGAACAAGCCCATTACGGAGGAGCAAATTGACCAAGCACTTCAGGAAATGCCCAATGGAAAATCCCCAGGTTCGGATGGTTTCACAGTGGAGTTCTTCAAAGCCTACTGAGAAGTGGTCAAATACGACATATATAGGGTAGTGGAAGACTCTCGAAGGTCAGCCTCCATTCTAAAGCGCTAAATGCTACAATGATTACACTTATCCCCAAAGAAAATGAATCCAAAACCCCATATCGATTCAGACCTATAGTGCTCTGCAATGTGGTTTATAAGATAATCTCCAAGGTTATATAAAATAGATTGAAACCACTCCTATCCACACTGGTCTCACAAGAACAAGTAATATTTTTGGAAGGAAGAAAAATAATGGACAATATCATCCATGCCCACGAGCTGATCCACACCTTGAAGCTTCAGAAGAGAGGGGGCATGATAATAAAAATGGACCTAGCAAAAGCTTATGAAAAAATTAGCTGACACTATATGGTCAAGACCTTGGAAGCCGTCGAATTCACCCATCACTGGATCAGCTGGATAGTCAACCTATTTTCCACAAGATGCTACTTGCTACTAGTAAATAGAGCCCCTGCTAAACCTTTCTGGCCCACGAGAGGCATAAGACAAGGAGACCCGTTGTCCCCTTTCCTGTTCATCCTAATGATGGAAGGTCTCAGTCGAAGCATATAAAGCGCAACTGCAACATGGGAAATAAAAGGTATCAAACCCTTTGAAAACTTCCCTACTTCCACACACCAACAGTTCATTGAGGACACCTTACTTCACATCATACCTGTGGTTAGGGAAGCGAAAGCCTGCAAATGAATCCTAGAAGAGTTTGGGGAAGCCTCGGGGGCAGAGATCAACCAGTATAAATCTATGATCTTCTTCTTTAATACCAACCTTGTAATCCAAAGGAATTTGGCCAACATCTTGGGCTTTGAACGCAAATCACTCCCAAATAAATACTTGGGCATTCTCCCGATAGACAAAGTGTACCACTTGTCAACTTGGGAAGGAATAATTAATAGGTTACAAGAAAGGGTAAAAAAATGGACATACAGATCCCTCAACCTAGCTGGAAGACTAGTCTTGACCAAGTCAATTTTGCAAGCAATTCCATCCTTTATGATGTCAGTTTTCCCAACCCCTAAAGGGAGATATTACAAAAAATAAGAACCATATAGAGGGGCTTCCTGTGGAGAGGTGCAGAAATAAGGAAAAACTGGGCACTGGTGGCTTGGGAGAAGGTTTGCAAACCAAAAAGAAAAGGAGGTTTGGGGTTACACAACCCGCAAGTGACCAATGAATCCTATGGGGAGAAACTCTAGTGGCGTTGGGTCAAAGAAACTACTACGCCATGAGCCAACCTGTGGAAGGCAAAGTATGCCCCAGACATTTGCGACCAGAAAAAAATCCACTTCAGAGGCACCAAGGCAGGTTCTGACATCTAGAACCTAGCCTGGTGCAACAAGGTCTGGGTCTAGACACACAACTTTTGGAAAGTAAGAAATGGAAGAACAACCAGATTCTAGGAGAAAGCATGGAAACATGAACCTAGAATGGAGAAACCAGACTGGGAGGAACTCCAACAAGAGCTTATAGAGTAAGGTAAAACCCGAGTCTACCAGTACTGGAAACAAGAAACTGATCGCAACAAATGGAGAATCTGGAACACTCTCACCCCACAAAGTGGAGACCAAACCACAATAACAATAAAAGAGGTGGAGGAGGAATTAGGGAGAAGAAAAATTGAAGTCACAGACATAAGTGACCAGCTGAGATGGGGACACAAAGAAGGTGGGGAATTCAATTTGAAATAAGTCCGACACTATATAGTGGACCAAGACCAAGAAGATCTGATGCACCAATGGGATAAGATTTGGAACAACCCTCATTGGAAAAAAATAAAAATCTTCCAGTGGCTAATACTCCACAACCGAATCCAAACTTGGGAAAACCTAAGGAAAAGAGGATTCATAGGTCCTTCCATATGTCACCTATGTGAAGCAAAGGAGGAAACAAGGAACCATCTCCTTGACCAATGCACCTACACAACAAAAATCTGGGACTGGGCGACATGTATCTTCAGACAGTCCAATAGGATCAAAGACAATATATCCACAACTATCAACATCTGGAAAGATAACTACAACGGAAATGAAGAGGTGAATCTCTACTGGACTGTCATCCCGAGAATGATCATATGGGCAATATGGAAGGAAAGGAACCGATGCATCTTCAGGGATCAAATATGGACGATAGGGAAGATCAAGGAAACAATAATCTCCATGACAAGAGAAATGGTACAGAGCTGCAACTGCCAAGAAGGAAGAGCGAAACTCACAGACCAGGACCTACGAATCCTAGAAGCCTTTCAACTGAAATATGGATGCAACCCCAATTAGGTAAGACGACCACCGCAACTACAAGTAGGTGAGCGCAACTAGAAACCACCACTAGAGGGCTCCCTCAAGTTGAATTTCGATGGGGAGTCGAAAGGTAACCTAGGATAGACATGAATGGGAGGAGTAATCAGGGACAGTAAAGGAAGAATCATCCGGTTGTACACTGGGAGTCTGGGAAACTCAACCAACAATTTCATAGAATTTGGAGACCTAGAGACTGGGCTTGAGATTCTACACTGGGAAGGGATGACCAATGTCATAGTGGAAGGATATTCCATGTTGGTCATCGATACAGTCAGGAGACTCCAAAACGGTACCAGAGTGGGCAAAATTCAGAGGCATTGATGCTTGGCTCAGTCCCTACAAAAAATTCAGGAGCACTTAAAGATGGGGATCACAGTGGAGTTGCACTGGGTACGGAGGTCAACAAATGGACTAGTAGACATAATCGCTAATGAAGGGGTCGACAAGGAAGGAACAAAACTGGATTCCACGTGGAGTAACATCCCAAATGGTCAGTTCTGAACAAAATGCATCCAACTAGCGACAAAGGACTATGACAACAACCGAAGTACATACGACCACATCGAGGCTAGAGGCGTAGAAATAAATGAAGGGCACGTAGGATCCAGAAAAAATCCGATTGATCACCACTTAAACACGAGTTACAATGCAGATCCTGATCACACAACAAGAGGAGGTACGACACCACGGTCCTACCAATAGAAAGAATTATAGGGGTTATCCATTGGAGAGCAGAAAGGATAATCAACAGGAGGCAAAGGATGAAGAACAAAAGGGTTTCACGTGGTCAGGTATGGGTACACCTCACTTACGCACAGATACGAGGGGGGGGGGGGTAATGATTGGCATACAATGTGCAAGAAAAAGGATTGGCACAGGGATGACGACAGGGTGCCCAAGAGCACACAATCCGAAACAGTGAAAAAGAACCAGAAGATACACCTTTATGACAGACCCATGATTACCAGGATAATCCCCATAAGATAAGAAACACTAGGGGTAACCACAAACCAGAGGAAAGAATTTACAGAGGTCATCTGACGTACCCAGATGGGGAGAATAGAGACAGAGGTAGAATTCAAGACAGGAGCCACCAAAAACAAGATGAGATGGTAAGAATGAAGAATACCCATAGTAAGAGAGGCCCCCAAGGGCAGGAACTTCCGAAAAGCACCCAAAAGATCACAAGGATGGATCAAGTGGCCAGGAAATCTAAGGGTACCTTTCTCACTCAGGTTGTTCCAAAGGGGAAAGCGGTTATCGACAAGTGGGAGAGAAATGTTAACACCATGCACCAGGGAAAACCCTAGGAGGATCTAATTAAAGAAGCAGATGAGATAAGGGACCCAGGGGCCACACAACCCAGAAGAACCCTCTACCACAAAATGGTGAAGGAAGTCTGGTGCACACAATTGTTGATAGGCAAGTTGAGCGCTGATAGGAAATAAACCAATAGGGAGGCTATCCGAGCCATAGGAAGATGCTCATGGAAATTATAAGCCACCTCAACAACCTGGAAGATAGTGCAAAAAGAATAGTAGAGGACCAGAGGAGCCAAAAAGAAAAAAATGGAATGAATGGCATGACAATTCCACCGATACCTACGCTATGTCCAACACATGGACATCACTCCAGCAGACTGATGCAGAACACCAGCCTGTATCAGGAATATGCGCACGGTGGAGCAGTGGAAGGAGAATAAAGCAAGAAAGCATGGAGACAAAATCCAGCCTATCATATTGGACTAGTGCAGCAACAACCACTGGTCAAGTTTTTTATCAGCGTAGGAGCTACCCCGGTACTATGTTTTCATCTTTTATGTATATGTTATGGTACAATTTTCAAACTAGTTTACAGAGGATAGGGTCGGTTTCCCATGGTGGCGGCCCAACCCTCCCCCCAGCTACAGTAGGCAACGAAAATTCAGGATAACTGATTTGGTTTCCATTTTGGCAGATCAGGGGATCCCCCTTTTCCTTTTTGTACCATATTTTATCTCAACAATATAGATTTTCACACTCATTTATATATATAAAAAAAACATTAATTCTTTGTTAAATAAAACTGCACTGCATTGGGTCACTTTCAATGGTGATGCTATTCCTTCCTTTTTTTTAGGAAACACGCTAATGTTGTACCTATTCACCAAATACAAAATAAATAATGAAGTTAGATATTGTAAAAAGACATAAATTAAAAATAATATAAGATTGAAGTATGATTTCATAAATATTAGATCATAATTCTTACCTGAACCTGAGAACAAATCCAAAACTCAAAATCCTTCATTTGAAAATGTATCTATAAGATAATTAATTAATGCTTGCGGTTTTTGATAAATGTTAACCATCTCTCATTTCAAATCTTTTTCCCCATATGTTATCTTTCTAACCACAACATTGTATACTAATATACTACTAGGAGTCTCTCCATCCTTTGCATTGACAATAATAGAATTATAAGAATCATATTTTGTCCAGGTTGCAAGATGTATACTCTCAAAATCACATTTAAATGATTCTCTGATGGAGCTCGAAATATTAGGCTTGTGTCTGTAAGATAAATAAGTGCAAATTCAATTAACTTGTGAATTAATAAATTTGTTTTCTAATCTTAATTGCTAAACATACACTTTCAATATCTTACCAAATAAACTGCATCCTTGTCTTTTCTTTCCCCTTGAAGTGTGATTGTACTAACCTTGGTTGTGTGTCTAAATGAAATACTAGAAATGTCCAAAATGGTGATATTGTAACTTTCGTAAATCCCATAACCACTTTATTGAAAGCTTGGTAAGTATAAGACTCAGTATCATATCCAATGTTTTGGATATTATAACCATGAGGGATATCTAGAATAACTAGGGAGTATTCTTTTTTAGGAACAATATTTGCAAGTTGTTCACAATCACCTAATATCACTTTATATTGAACAATATTGAGCCCATTCCAAATGTAGTGATCAAAGGTGTCATCAAGTTGAACATTTTGAACACGTCTCGTTCTTTCTCTTTCAAACTTGGCTTTTTGAATAAAACTTTTGAAAGTTTCAGGTACTCCATGTGCATTTTTCATTGGCATCATTAATGGAACAAACAAACATATAGTTATATATCTATAACTATTAAAATAGAAATAAATTAATTTACAAACAAATAATATGAATGTAATAAATCAAAATACCTTTTTCAATGCAATAAAAAATTGTTTCAATACTGTTGAAGAGCTTGAATATGGATAGTTGAGTTTAACATCATCCCAACTTTTTTCATTCAACATCTTGACCATTTCATTTTGTATTCTCATATACAAATTGTGACTAAATAAAACAAAAATAATGTTATAATGATATATATAACAAAATACTTAGAAAATTGATATGTTAAACTGAAAAAAAATAATTTTCTTGTCCTAACATAAATAAAAATAATTCAACAAACTTACTTTTTAAATTCATCGCACATTTATTCCATTGAAAATTCTCCTGACCTAACATGTGATAATATATTTATGATAATTTTATCAGCCTTCACTCCTTGTATTGATCTCCAATGTGTTATAGTCATATCATCTGGAAGATTTTTTTATGTCAGGACATGTCTTACTTGTGCCACATATCAATGGTTTAGCCCTCTTAACTCTCTGATTCTTATACTAATATTTTCCCATAGGGTGAAGATCCCATCTATCAAATCCCATACCTATCTAGTTTTAAATCCCAATTGAAAATAATTATCGACAACTCTAAATATGTCACTTCCTTTGTGATATTTTTCTTTTCTATTTTCATCATCAAGTGGGAATCTTGTTTCCATACAACATTGCTTCTGAAACTTGACATCAACATTTGATCTCTCCCCACGACATATTTCAGAAAATTCATTATGGATAAATATCACCCTTTGAATGAAAGTCATAGACATTCTGTACTCATTGTCTGTGTTATGATCCCATGCCAGTAACTTTTCTTTTGAATCTGTTAAAATGACATAAATTATGCATTTGACTATTTCAAAAAGAGGATTATTGGGATATTCTTGCATCAATTCTCTTCTAGCCTCTACATAATGATTTCCTCCAATCAAATAATATTTTTAGTCAAAATATTTTGATATATCAAATTCTTCCCTCGTAGGAACTTCCATTGGGTCAACAAGAACTAAGTAGTCAACCACATGTGCATATGGATTGTACCTAATCAATGCTTTCAAATTGTGAATATGAAAGTGATGATGTTTTCTAATTTGATATTTTTATTTCCCTTCTGTGGGTTTATAAAGTTGTTTCACATTCAACTGAAATGTGTGGCCATCATCAACTAAGTTTGTCATCCTCATTCTATTTCGAATGACATTTTGTGTTGTTTTCATAATACTATCCTCTAGATCAACACCTGGTGTTATTATTTCTCTGCTACCTTTTGGATTTTCACTATAATACTTTGAGCTAATAATGACTTCTTGAACATTATCAAAATTTGTTTTTTTCCTCTTATGATTTAAATGTGTTTCATCTAAATCAATGATTTCTTCATAATCAATAGGAATAGACTCATCATTAGCCATCACTCTTTTGAATTTATCTTGTTTATTCTTTTTGCGAGGAGTGATAACCTCATAGGGACCAATCGCAACAAAATATTCATTTGGAGTTTCCTCATTTTCAAATGTAACCCTTTTAGGATTTCTAAAATGAGGATTTTTCTTTCTTCTTTCATGTTCTTCTCTGTCCACTTTTGCAAGTTCAACCTCCATTACATTTTGTTTCTTTTTCCTTTCTTCTTGTGTCTTTTCAATATGAAAAGTGTTGATGACATCCATGATATTATTCTCTGTAGAGTAAATCCCCACTAATGTATGTGAAATTCATTCAGAAAAATCCTGTAAAAATAAAATGTAACATTTTCATGTTAAATAAAATTAAAACATTACCATGATACTAAAAATAATAAATGACACAAAAATAAAAATAAAAAACTTACATTGTCTTTCTCAATGTCATCAACGATGGATGCACAAATTCTGAAAAAGATGCATTCTTGTTATAATTGCTCAATCTGAAATAATATCTAAGCTTGATAAGTTTTTTTTCTCGTTTGACAAGAGCATAAAAAATATATGTGGTTGGCTGATCCATAATTGGATCTCAAGACCAAAACAGGTCTAGGAAGGCCTGAAAATCAAAGTGCTCATAATGGCTTCAAAACAGACATGTGTGTAAGCCTCGACATTAAAAACCTAACGCAACTTGAATGGGCTCAAACATACATCGTATGCTCAAGATATCACGATCTGTTCATTTTTCCAAACAAGCAAATATTTGATGATTGTACAGTCCATACAGTGCCACGTGGAAGCTGACTGTACAGATCGTATGACCATACAACTGACGTAGAAGGGTACAGTTGGCAGATATATAGACAAATAGGTGGACCAATTAGGGAGTGACACGTGTCACTACTGCAAGGGTGACACGTGGCATGTCCACACGACTGACGTGGCAGGTCCATATGACATGTGGGCAAGGGGATGACATGGAAGGTACAGTTGGTTCTTGAATGGGCTGACACCTGGGCAGACAAGTGGTCAAATCATGCCTTGACATGTGGCAATACTGTTTGTGTATGGAATGATGCCATGTGGCCTAGTCCTGGGCTTCCACGTGGCACCCATTCACTGGCTAAAGTTTTTGGCAAAATTTGGTTTGGAGTCCACTGGGTTCAAACCGTGGACCTCCATTGGCACAGAGTCTTCACATAGGTGGGGCACCAGCCCGCCTATACAATGGTTCTTACCACTATATGATTCCATATCTATATAATTTTGAATATAATGTATGGTGGAGAAGAATAGGGCTCGGGCTAGGCCCCAAGCCCCGACAGATCCATGTGACCATACCAATGTGACCCTATTCCACACATTGTTTGCGCATTGTTTTTGTTATATGCTCCAGCCCTCGATCCTCTGGGATCACATATGACTCGGTTCTTTTGGTTGTTAGCACGGAGGTAGGGGTAAACCCCGGTCGGTTAGGTTATCCCATCGACCAAGGGCTTAACCATGACCTACACTATCAGGGGTCTAACCATTGTATGGCGCGTGGAGCTTTAAACACCGGGCCATATGGCATGCAATGTAACCAGGTTCCAAACAGTCGGGGGGACAACATGCCCAACATTAGTGTTGGGCCACATGGAGGGAGCCATGTGACTATGAGCCCGCTTAAAAGGGGATGTGTCCTAAATTTTTGTAGTTGTGGGTTATTTAAATTTATTATAAATATTTTCAATGATTTATTCAACAATTTTATGGGATTTTGGTCATTTTGGGGGGATATTGGGTGCTTTTTTAGGCTAGATCTTGGGGGGAAGTTGGGAGATGGTTACCAAATTCAGGCATATATAAACCATAGGTTCTTGAAGCCAAGGAGGAGGTTCAAAACAAGTTTATTCTGAAGAATTGTTGAGCTAAAGCCATTTTTATGTAGGGAAGCCATTGAGGATAACACCTTTGTGGGCCATTTCTGGGAGCTCCATTCATCCGATTTCAGTGCCGTTAGTTTTGTTGGGTTCTAGAGATATGGTAGAACAAGAACATATTAGTTTGTAACCTTTTTGGCACTATTATGATGTTATTTTAAATATTTGAACAAAGATAAAAAAACCTCACCCACTAAGACAAAGGCCCGGAGATGTAGGCGAGATTGCCGAACTCTATATCACTTCTCGTGTTATGGTTTGTTTTTCTTCATGCTTATGTTCACATCTGTAAATTGATTTATGGATGTCATGTTTCATTTATAATTCTTCCTCTTTCATTAAGTTCCTAAAATGTATATTAACTCATGCAAAAATAACTCAACCATTTTCGTTTAAAAGATCTTTTCGGATCAAGTGGTATCAGAGCTAGTTGACGTTTGGATTTTGAGTTGCATGATTACTAGGGAAAATCTACATTGTGGTGAATGCGAGCTTGTTGAAGAGAATCCATTGATTGGATTGATAAAGAGAACTTATCAAAGTGAGAAGATGGCATCGGAAGAGGGACTTTCTCAAGATGACAAAGAGTTTCTAAAACTTTTCTTCGCCATGTCAGAGATGATGAAGGTTTTGTATGAGGATTACTTAGAATGGAAGAGACCGGTTCTAGGTGAATATTCAAAGGTAAAAAGTGAAGAAGGAGAGGATCCTCCTCAAATTCCTCCTTCACCTCCTTCTTCTCCATCATCATCTTCTTCTTCTTCAAGTTCAAATTCTAAATCTAGTGCAAGAAAACATGTCCATAAACATAAGTATGGAATGCCTTTACTAAAACTTGATGTGAAATTTGAATTACCTATGTATGATGGTGAAGTCAATGCAAAGAGACTTGATAATTGGGTTAGACAGATGGAGGTTTATTGCAGTGTGCAACAAATCAAGGATGAGGCACCTCAGATCAAGTTGGCATTGCTTAGACTTGCAGGCACAACAATCATTTGGTCGCAAAGCAAGTTGCAAAATGGTACGCAACAAGTGGGTAATGTATTTCCATCATGGAAAGATTTTGTTTCTGCACTTAGAAAGAAATTATATGCTTTGGGTTATAAAGATAAAGCTTTAATTGAATGACAAGCTCTTAAACTAAGAAAATGACAAACAATGCAAGAATACACAGATGGATTTCGTAAAATGTCATTGATGTTAGATATTCCTTTACATACCCAAGAAACTCTTATGATGTATATAGGAGGTTTACCTGCACATATTCGAAACACTGTATTCATGTTTGGACCTACTAATATTGATGAGGTTTTTGTTCAAGCGACATACATTGAAGCATGGAAAACATGGGTTGGCATATAAGGGGAATCATCTTCAAGGAAAGAGGACAAAAGGAAATGGAATGGCAAAAAGGAAAATTCAGCGGCAAGAAAGGAAGAGAAGCTCTCTTGTAAGCATTGCAAGAAAGAAGGGCATGATGAGGACCATTGTTGGAAATTGCATCCCAAGAAGAGACCAAAGTGGTTCAAAGAAAGGAAAGTGAGGCAAATAGTTGCAACAACAACACGACCAACATACTTGGGATCAGATTCGGGTGATGAATCTACGGTCTCATTGGTTGGTTTGATAGGTAAAATTGGTGATGGATTTGATGCTAGAAGTAAATTGTTTCACATAAGGGTCATTATGAGGCATACTAAGGTCGACACATTGATAGATAGTGGATCTCAATCTATCTTGATTTCAGAGGAATTGGTTAAACAATTGGGATTGAACACTCAGATGCATAATAAGCCTTACACACTTAAATGGATAAGAAACAATCATCAATTGCACATAACCAAGCAATGCACATTTAAATTTGCAATTTCATCTAAGTTTATGGACGAGGTAACATGTGATGTGGTACCACTCAATGAATGTGGAATAGTCTTAGGCAATCCTTACTCGTATGATCGTAAATAAATCTTCTACAGGGAAAATAATCGATATCACTTAACCAAAGCAGGTCAAGAATATGTTGTTCATGCTCATCATTTTAAAGAAAATCGATCTCTTCAAACAATGGAACAATTAAGAAAGACAGATCATGCAAGAAACACATCTATAATTGTTTCAAATCAAGTAATTGATCTTAAGAAAGAACATGAGATGATTGTAGAATGGAAGATCAATCACACTGTGCTTCAAGATAAGCTAATGTCGTGCAAGTTTTACAAACATATTAGCTCATATGCAGTCATATTTCTGATGTTATCATTAGTAATGTTGTCAACACAGATGATAGTGGCTTCAGTAAGATGTGACAGAGTACAAGTGGATAACAATATGTTGTTAGTCATCATGGTTGTTTTACAGTTGATCTTGATGAGACAGGTGCATAGAACAGAGTTTAAAGATAGAGAACAAGTCGAGTGGCCTATCCCGCACTTGATGAATGGTAAGTAACCTTTTGGAGGAACAAAAGGTATTTAGTGGGGAGGTGTGATCCAGAATTGGATCTCAGGACCAAAATAGGTCTAGGAAGGCCTAAAAATAAAAGTGCTCATAGTGGCTTCAAAATGGATGTGTGCGTATGCCTCGATGTTATGAACCCAACACAACTTGAACGGGCTCAATCGGACATTGTATGCTCAATATATCGCGATCTGTTCATTTTTCCAAACAGACAGACAAAAATTTGATGATTGTATAGTCCGTACAGTGCCACATGGTAGTTGACTGTATAGACTGTGCGAATGTACAACTCACGTGGTAGGGTATAGTTGGTGCTTATGTGGACAGATAGGTGAACCAATCAGGGAGTGACACATGTCACCTGATGGCAACACAACCCCTTCACAACCCGCAGGTCTGAAGGTCCACGTGCACACTCAGGATATTCTCTCCTCTCGGCCCGAAGAACGCCAAGGTTCTTCTATTTCCCTATCGCGAAATATGCTCCCAAAGATCTCTTCGTGTAATCCCCCTCTCTTCACTTATCGGGGAATCGGACTTCACGACTTCGCGATGTCAAAGGTCGATCATTGGGCTCTCGAATCCCCGAGACCCGATGACCAGTCAACGCTGACCTTCTCCTTTGCTTTGTCGGGATTTTCCCTATCGGGATCTCGGCACTCGCGGTGTCGAGCAACTCGTCTGACCGACTCCCGATGCTCGATACGACGAACTCCGACGTACACGTGCAAGTTAACTTTTCCACTTCCCGTCACTCCTATCGGGATTTCGGGGTTCATGGGATCGCGAATCCTGATGTCAATGGTTTCAGGACTTTGCTTTTCCCGAACTTCGATTTGATGCACCACCTGTCCTCCACTCTGACTCTTGTGGTCCCACACAGCTCTCCCGTCGGGATATTGCGTTTCACGATTCCAAGCTACAAGAATATCCTGTCTCCGGAATCTCCGATGTTCCAAACCCCGACTCCTTTGAATCTTCTGACACGTGTCCCAAATGATGGACGGTTTTGAGTCCGTCAAAATATCGCAGATCACGATATTGCAATTCCTGTTGCAATACTTTAGAGGTTCAATCTACGAAACCCCGATACACGATATACGTGTAGATCCAACGGTCCCGACTGTCTTGGATCAACGCTCTATCTGTCCTGAGATTAAACCTTCGGGAATACACCACTGTATCTCCCTTGCACCTCCCCAAGATTTGACAGCTCCCAGAGATTCGCGGATTCTCCTCGGAGAATACCGATCGTCTGTTTCTTCCGAAGAAACTCGGGGAACGACTAAGTGTCCCTCTCCACGAAACTCATTCACCTGCTTGCAACCCTGCAACGCTTCTTGCAAGCTTCAAGTCGCGGCTTCTCTGCGCTATTCCTCCATGGGTTCGAAGGCTTATCCTTCCTGAGCTTTTCACGACTTCTTTAAGTCCTAAAAAGGAACTCCTTGCTCGCACTCCTTGCGACAAACCTTCAATCACGGCTAAGTGTTGAAGTCTCCTCGACTCTGCGCACGCCTGCAACAACTGTCTCTCAACGATTCACTCAGGTTCACAACCCTGAAATTTCACTTGGCCTGCGCACTCCTTGAACGAATCCTATGCCCAACTTCACTTCTTAGATGAATGAGAACAAAAGTTATCTCTATCTGAACCCTCTATCAACGCACTCCTTGCTGACAATTCGACTGCACTCCTTGCAGGAATTCTCTGGCTCAAATAGAGAAACAATTGAAACTCATTCCATCTCCCTCTCAGACTTCAATTCATACATGAAATCACATACACAACATATA
>SNQJ01S0140887.1:2668-21875 GCA_010110895.2 Picea sitchensis
CTCGGATTGACAAATTAAATGGTTGGGCAATTACTACGACGAAATTAAACAACAATATTTTCGCTCAACACCCATCTTCTCATTATTATTATTGTCCTCAGGTTTATTACCATTCTTCCCACCCTTTCGGTTATTACATCTTTTCTTCTTATTCCCTCCTGGTTGTTGGTTACCATTCGAGTTGGCCAATGATTGCATGGATTGCACATCCATCGACTGAGTGGCGTTGGAAGACATAGACGAGGTTGGTCCTCCTGCAGAATGGATTAGAGACAACTCGTTCAACTAGTTTGTGACCGTGTCTACCAACTTTACATTGGTGGAACATACAATGCCATCGGCATGAGGTCCAGGATTTTTCCTAGGGTCATAAGTAGACCACGGTGCATAAGGAAGAAGGTGGTATAACATCCTAGACTGAGCATATATCAAATCTAATTATTGGGCACTAAAGATTTCTTCTTCTTCATTCGTAACCCCAGAAGTAGCAACAACCTTCGAGGTAGGAGAATGCAAAGACTTAAGAAACCATTCTAGAAGAAAGGTCAAGGGTATAGGGGTCTTAATTAACCTCTTCCATCTACACCACTTGTCGATATGGTCTGAGATATGAGTGGTGGTATCTAAGAAAACAATTCTAAGAGAACATCATAGAAAATGGGAAACTGGAAGTTGTTAATAAATACCATCACTAACTGACTAAAAGTCCCATATGCCCCCTTAGGTAGCTCAATGCACCATTTCGAAACAAATCTGATAAGGGTGCGTTGAAATAATATCAAACAAATAGAATCATTGTTAAGGGAATTCGATGAGCACCAAAGGTTAAAGGTAGTGACGTTATCACTATGATCCTTTCCATTCTTACCCTTGAACTTTGAGATGTCCGAAGGAAGTTCGGTGGGGACAGGGGGCCATGTAGGGTCGTGACTCATAGAGTTATTCATTAACTTAGAAAATTCTGACAGATTAAGCATGGCCAGAAAAGGGAGACGAGGTTGCGACATCTAATCCCAACCTCTCGAGAAATATTGTGCTTGCGGATTTGTAGGCCATCCAGGGTTTTGGTAAAAACCATGGCCCTTTCCAGCATTATAAGGCCCTCCTATGGGATAATTCATATAAGTTTGGTTGGGCATCATTCTAGCTGGAATGTTCTGTTGAGGGTTATAGAAATTTCCCCCATACGGATTAGATCCAGGTTGGGGGTTTCCCAAAGTGTGAAACTAACCTCCTCCAGTTTGGAATCCATAGGATAGAGGCAGATTCATCATGACAAATGTATTGGTCGGAATTTGCACTGAGGAGGTGGGGTTGTAGAATGAAACTTGATTCGAAGCTTGTCCATCAGGTTGACTATTCCACCCAGAAATAGGAGGATTGGACCCTGGATTAAAAGCAGACACGCCTCCCATATTAGGATTCATTTGAGGGATTTTAGATCCACCAAATGAAAAAGGAGTGTAGGGAGGTGTACTTCCCCCAAGCCCAATGCTAGCATTAGGGCTATAATCTGGGATGGAGTTTGAAAACTGCAAAGTGAATTTGGGCATACCATATGAAAATGGATTAGAATCCATAGGAATGGACTGAACATTGTAGCCCGATCAGTGGCCAAGAAACCCAAAGGGGTTTGAGGCAGTAGCTTGAGAATTTACTATAGGTCGGGCCATAGTAATGATAGGTACCTCTGGCACTACAACCATAGAGGTTTCAGGAGTCGAAGGGGTCCCATTAACTATAGTGGGTATGGGAGTTGAAGGGCTCCCAGAATTTTGAAGACTAGGTTCAGTACTCATCCTTGTAGAATCACAAATCTTAACGGTGGATGTGTGTGTACCATGTATAATAACTCTATGCCTTTTATAAGGCAAGGACATGAGATCCGGTGGTAAATTTAACAAGCTATGGGACCAGTGGGGAGGTTGGTCTATCTCCACGATGACTTAAGACTCTAAAGATAAAAATATATCCTAAGGCCAACTAGTAATCAAAGAGAACACCAAAATTCAAACAACCAAAATGCATGCAAACGGGGTAAAGAAGCTGAGTGGAACCCCTCCCTAAAGAATGTATGTCTCTCCCAAGAGGGTCCTAAGACTCCCTGCTAAAGATGAGAGGTAATAGAATTAGTTATAAGGTCCCTCATGGGCTTAACAACTAGTCAGTCAGATCCCCCTAGAGAGCTAATCCTCCATAAAGGTTGTGTGTTTTCTGACCCTTATCTAACCCAAGGTACATGCAGAATAACCCCTGTAAGTAACATATGAGACACCTAAGTCAAGAAAATAATAAACCAGTGTATAATTGATGCATAGGTGAGAAGTCGTAAGTCATGGGAAGGGTAGCAAAGCCCGAAACCTTGATAGCACCACCTCTCACGGAGGTAAGGGAACTAACAAGATCCCCAGAAATATCTCTGATGCTAGAAAGGTTTCAG
This sequence comes from Picea sitchensis, assembly GCA_010110895.2. NCBI lineage: Eukaryota > Viridiplantae > Streptophyta > Pinopsida > Pinales > Pinaceae > Picea > Picea sitchensis. The sequence continues at coordinate 5,109 of SNQJ01S0140887.1, forward strand.
GGGGGTATCCCTTCAACCAACTTCGTGTGACCTCGTGATTAACTTCGGTGTGAGAAGAACCTCCTTATCTTACCAATTATACAATGGATTTCTCCACTCCCTGACTCAGACACATATGTTGATTTAATTGCCTTGGAGAATTTTACTCACAAAATCCTATTCCAAGGCACTAAATCCTAGGCTAGTTTGTGAACCCTAGAAAATAAAATTGTTACTAATAAATTTTAAATTATAGCATTGATTTTAATGGCCGTGATTACTCAAAAATGCATGGTAGTGCAACTTATGGTGTTACAACTCTGCAAGAAAAGTAAATATGAAAATAATGCAAAGTCCTAACTTTAAATTTTAATGAATGATATGCTTCTAAAAACGATGCAATTTTCAAATTCAAGTCTTCAATTCAGAAGTAAAAATGCAATCTTTCATGATATTCACTAAGATAATAATAAAAAATTAGAAGACAAAAATGCCAAGCAATGCAAAATGCCTATTTTTTTGTATTTTCAATATATCAAAACTAAAAATGCATGGACTGAAAAGTAACTTGATATATAGCCCTACCATGTATAAAAAAGAGATAACTCAAGTAGGATACCAAGCAACAAAACACCTAGCCCAATATGTTAGCACTAGAAGTCACCTCTGGATTGCGTCGAAGGTAAGCCCAGTACCCATCAGAGTTTTATGTCACATATTGTTTTTTAAAGAGGTCAAATGGGTGCATACTTGAGATGATATTGTTTTAACTCAAAAAACTGGGCTAGAATGCATAAGAAATTGAGGTCTGGAATCAACTTCAATCAGTAAGTTGGAGTAAGGGTGAGTAGAGGGAATACTTTGGTGAGGAGAGTGTAAATATCTGCCATAGACATCAGGTCTTTCAGCAGCCTAAGGAAGAATACTCAAACACAAGATCTTCTTGGGTTCCAATTTTAGTGAAACTGAAATAAATCATGACAACATTACAATCAAACATTCATCATAACACAATCACAACAATTCATGCGAATTAGTTGTCCATGAAATCTCTCAGTATTAGANAATACTCAAACACAAGATCTTCTTGGGTTCCAATTTTAGTGAAACTGAAATAAATCATGACAACATTACAATCAAACATTCATCATAACACAATCACAACAATTCATGCGAATTAGTTGTCCATGAAATCTCTCAGTATTAGAGGAAAATAAGATGGAGAAAGAAAACTCACTTAGATTAATCAGGAAATCTCAGATCACAATACATAAGCAGAGAACTAGAGACTTTACTAAAACTTTACAATACATGAGCTTAGCTCTACCATCGACCAGAAAAAAAATATCAAAACTAACTATTTATACTCAGAACTACTAGCTCCTACCAGGAGTGTTCTCTGGTCACTGCATTTAAGGATTACATATACATTTTCTTCTGTCAAGATGCACTTGTATTCTTCTGTGAGATGCAAGATCATATCAGTATGGGCTTTGCAGGAAAATCTACTTACAGGGGAAATTTGGGTTGATAGTCTGTCACCATGGCCAATTCTTCCATTCTTTCCATTTATGGAACAAAATGAGGTTTCAACTACCTCCCCCTATTTCCATTAACTAACTACATCAGTATTAGGATGGATCCTGACACCCATGAATTCCCTAGGTGAGCTCACAACTTCTTTGAATCAATTATGGCGCCTCAAGGTCACTCAACTCTTCCTCTGTGACCAACTCAGGTGCTTCATCCTTTTGCATGGCTCCTTTCCATCTCCCTATATTTAATGTGACCTAGGGTCATGACCCTACACAATTGCATGATTGCGGATGTGACCAAGGGTGGTTTGAAAGAAAACTTCTTTTGTCCCTGCAATTCACCATGAATCACCACACATCTTTTTCCAAAAACCATGGTTCCAATTGCGGCCCACCCTTGAAATTTTAAAACATGCGCACCTTCTGACCCCACAATAGAGCCTGACCGTTGATCTTGTGTTCTGAGATGAGGCTTCCTGATCAACAACCTAGCTCTGGCACTTTAGATCAACGGATCGGATGACACACGTCCATTTGCATGGACAACCCTAATTAACATCGACATTTCAGGACTCGGGACTTCACACCTTGCTCCATGCTGAAACCTCCAAAATGTGAAATCGCTATTTCTCTTATCTGCTACCACGTGCTCCCCTAGTTGGATGATTCAGATCATTTCATGACTTTGCACTATGTTCCATGTTGAAATCTTTGAATCGTGAAATCGCGATTACTTGGATCGAATGACATGTTTCCCCTTGCATCGAATGACCCTGATATACCTTTTTCCCAATGGTCCATATCTCCCTTCATGCCCTCGGATCTAACGATCTAGATTTGATCTTCACCTGCGCACCTAGACTTGGATTTCGATGTTCAAAATCTCTCTTTTGATCAATGAATGCGATATTTTTTCTATTTATCATTTCACGAATCCTCATGAATATTCCCTTTGACTACTCCATTTTTCAATTCAACGAAATTCCAATCTTGTGCCACGTGTCCTTCTTAAATGAATGGCTCAAATCATTTCATGATTTCACATTTGATGAATAGTCATGAATATTCCCTTTGACTACTCCATTCTCTGAGTTAGCGAAATGTTAATCTTGCGCCACATGCTCTTCCCAATATCGACGGCTAGGATGGCATCGCGATTCCAGAAATCTTGTTGACGTTAAATTTGACATAAATTTATATGTCGATCCCCCATTGGTTGTCGATCTGATCTTCCTGATGAATATCCACCATTGGAAATTGATCTTTCTCACTCGCTTGATTTTCTTTTATATCAGACTACTTCAAGTGTTGCGCTTGGTGCTCACAACTGCGGCCTATGAACAATTTCTTGGATGACTTGTTGAAGGCTTAGGAAAGCGGAGGATCAATGATAGAGGTAAAGAGAGAAGCTCTCGACTTTAGGGGAAAAAAAAAGTCTTAGGGTCGACACTTCTCGGGTAGGAAGAGAAGAAAACTATAATCCAAAAGAAAAAACCATACGATCAGGTCTGCAAAAGGAAGAGAGAGAGGCAAAATACAAAATTAGGTAGAAAATAGAAAATCCTAAGGATTTGACGAGTTTATGTGATAACATTTGGATCCACAGGGGATAGCATGCTCTCTGTGAGATGCCAAGAACAAGTAGTTCCAGTTCCTTAGCTTTGGGCTATGGAGTCTCCTATTAAAACAAAATAAACATAAAACATGAATGGTATTTACAATGGTGGGACGCTGAGTGCGTCTTTACACAAAAAAAAATTCAATACATGCCCATTTATTGGGCCATTAAAAACTTCATCACCCTCCAAATTATGCAATCTGTAATTATTATTTGAAAATTTCTCAGAAACTTTGAAGGGTCCAATCCAAAGGGATTCAAATTTACCATGTTTTCTCTTGTCCTGTTTGGGCGCATCCCATTTGAGCACTAGATCCCCTAGCTGGAAATCCTCCTTACTGCTTTTCCTATCAAAGGCCTGCTTGATTTTTTGCTTATGGTCATGCACTTTGTCCATCACCTTCTCTCTAGTCTATTGGATTTCTACCAGCTGATGAATTCTTTCGATCATATCGTTAGGTTCTCCGTGGAAATCTTGGAAAAATTTCACCACAAGAAGGGCAAGCTGAGAAGGGAAAACTGCTTCAATCCCATATACCAATTGGAAAGGAGAGATGCCCAAGGACATCTTTTTTGACACTCTATCAACCCACATAGAAAATTTGAGCTTTGAATCCCATTCTTTCTTATTTTCCTCTAGAAATCTTTTGATAATCTTTATAAGGCCCTTGTTAGAGGATTCTACCAATCCATTTCCTTGGGGGTAGTAAGGAGTTGAGTGAGTCAATGAAATTCCAAACTCATCACAAAACTGGATTAATGGATCAGCCTTGAAGGATGCAGCATTATAAGTGATGATCCTTTCTATACAACCAAATCTTTCCATAATATCTTCAAGAAAACCAATGATTACCATGTGAGAAGCACTCCTTGTGGGGATAGTTTCTATCCACTTGGTGAAATAATTTGTTGTAGTTAAGATCCACCTGTGCTGACCACTTGATGGAGGATGAATCTCCCCAATAAAGTGTAGGCCCCACTGTTGAAAGGGTCCTGAAGCTACTACAGGCTTTAAAGGAAGAGACTTGAGTTGTTGCTTCCCAACTTAATTGATATGTTGAGATTCCATCTTAATTGTTATGTTGTGATTCTAGCTTAATTGTTGTGTTGTGATTCCAGTTTAATTGTTGTGTAGTGTGTTAGCCTTGTGCTTTGATGATGTGCCAACCTCATGTTGTGATGATGTACCAGCCGCGTGCTGTAATGACATTCCAACCTCGTGTTGTGATGATGTGTCAGCCTCATGTTGTGATGATGTGACCAGCCTCGTGCTGTGATGATGATGTATTAGTTTTATACTAATCCATATTGATGTTGATGATGATTTCATTCCATTGTGAATGGCGATGTTGCTAATGATAAAAACTTCTGATGATTTATAGATACACCAGTGAGTGTTCCAAGATGTTGTTGATGATGTTGTTCTCTCTCTCGCCTGATGTTGTTGTAAGAATACCCTTCTTGTTAAGGGGGAGTGTTGAAATAATGTAACTTCAAAGAGTATTCTAATTATTATTGATGTATTATTCATTATATCAATCCCCTTATGTGGATTGATCATGTCAGGTATTGTAAATGACCAAATCCCCTTTTGTGGATTGGTCAAACCCTAATTGTAATAGGCAGAATGAGAAGTCGGCCCCCAAATTAATTAAAGGTGGTTATAACCACCCAGATTGAGAATTCAACCCTGCTAGTGAAAATACACTTCACTCCAGCACCTGCCAGATTGTATAAATAAAGAGGCTAGTGTCTTATTTGGACACACACTCACTTGTTCATCAGAGCACAAGTTCAGAGGTGCAGTTGGAAAAGAAAGAGGAGAGAGAGAGGTGCATTCTTGGGAGAGGAATTTCTATATTTGTTTGAGTTATCTCTTGGCATTGTATTGGCTATCTATATTAAGGAAGTTTTGTTGGGTTTTCTCCCCCATGAGGGTTTCCCAGGATAAATGATTTGTCTCTTGTGATTGTGTATTTCTCAGTAATCCTATAAATGCTATTGTTATCTAGTGAAATGAAAAGAAACTCAATAATAGCTTAAACCTTAACAATTTCACCATTTTTCTTTCGAACGGGGACCAAATTCGCTACCCACTCAGAATACCTGAGTGGAACGATGATTTTTTCATCGAGGAGTTTCTTAACTTCCCTTTTTCTATCACTGGTAGGAGGATAGGGTTTATCTATCTGAGCTTTTGCCTAAAAGGTTTGATACCATGCTTTAAAGGAGTCTTATGTTCAATAATAGAGGTATCGTAAGTTTTCAGATCATCATAATACCATGAAAAAACATCTTTGTACTACCTAAGTAACTCAATGTACTTACTCTTCATTTGGGTTGGAAGGTATTTTTAAATTTTGACTATTTTGGGATCTTCGTTGGCTCCTACATTATAGTCTTCAACTTCTTCGGGTTGAGGTCGTAAGGTAGACTTAAAAGGTATGTCATATTGGTCAAAAAACATCTCTAAGGGGATCAAGCCTCTGGGAATCTGATTGTTCTTAAGAAAGAGAATGCAGTGGCTTGCAATATTGTCTTGGAATTTTTCTGGGTTCTCCCCTTGTTGCATAATCCAAGCAGGATCATTTTGGTTTTCCTGATCTATGTGAGTTTCATAAAACTCATCAATCATTTCTAGGAACTGTTTGATTTGTTCATCATCTTCAAACACTTGCTAGTGTTGAACATTGTTCATGATTGAGGGTCTATGTCTCATCTCGATGTGATATTTTAGTTTCATGACACTAGGCGGTATGAAGGTTGCAACAGCCTTGTCCAAGGAATCATCTTGTTGATTCTCCATCCCGGGAATAGAGTGAATATTAAAGGACAAGAAGAAGTTCTCTATGATATCCTAGGAACAATTCCTATAGGATATCAACCTTGGATTCTTATCTTGATACTATTGTTTTACTTGTTTTATAATAAGATCTGCATCACCATAAACTATTAGATGTTCGATTTTTAGCTTACTTGCAGCTTCTAATCCTAAAAACATAGCTTCATATTTGCACACATTATTCGTATAATCAACCTCCCATTGTAATCTATAAGAAAAGAGAATAACATACTCGTCACCTAGTTCCATGAATAAAACACCAACTCCTGCTCCCTCGCAGGATGAGGCACCATCAAAATAAATTTTCCACATTCCTTCTCTAACATTTACATTTTTCTTTGTCGTTTCTATTTTTTTTTCTTCTTTTGTACATTCCTAAAAATAATCATCTATAGATAATATACAATTTCCTAAGTCTTGATCAACAACATAGACTGGGTAATTATTTGGTTTTTGAGGGTCACTTACAATATATGCCAGTCTAGTTTATCTGTACATTCGCGTGAATTTCCCACCAAAAATTGGGATTGTAGCGTAAGTCATGTCTAGCTGAACTGATCCTCCTTGCTTCGCTCCCCAAGACTTGGATAGAAGCATGTCGTAATTGGCAGGAACGTCAACAACAACCACATCCATAAGGATACTTTTCACAGGGATATGAGCAAGATTTACTACCAAATATTTAATCATACCTAGACACTTAACCTTTCTAGAGTCAGAGTACAAGTATTGATAAGGTCTAGTAATTTCAAGGCCTAACTTTTCCATGATAATTTTAAGCATTAAATTATGAGAGGCCCAAGAATATAACATACAATTGTGGAGTAAATGGTTGTGCATAGTTAGTCTAAAATAGAATGGGGCAACATAATCCTTATTGTTTTCAATGTGTGGACTGAACATGATCGTAGGTTTTTCGTCCTATAGATTAATAATGTTTGCTTGACATTCAACATCAAAAATTTTTATCGCTTTAGCGATTTGCTTTTTATAAATCGGGTTTTTTGCCAGTTCAACCAGCGACATTGGGATTTTAATTTTATTAAGTTAATTTTCTAAATTGAAGCCCCCAATTGTCTTCTCAGTTTCCCTGGTCTAAACTTCTTCTTACGTATTTTCCAGCTTCTTAGTTCGTACCATTTTTATTTCAGCTTGTTTTGTTCGGGCAGCTTGTGTTTCAGTCGGTGGTTTGCCAACTTCTGCCTCATTCACTTTACCTCATGATAAAATATTTTTTGGTGGAATATTTGTATAATTTTTCTCTCTAGGCCTTAAATCATACTTATGTTGGAGTTCAACCATTATTGAGTCGGCGATACCTTGATACGTAGAGTCTCCTAGATTGTTGATGTTTTCCTCATTATTAAATAGGGATTCTAGGTCTAAATATTTCTCATTTTCTTTCTTGGTTAAGTGTGGCTCAAGATCATCATTGCTAAGTTTGTTTAGATCTTCTTCTAACTCCCCATAATCTTGCATTTCATCCCTCCACATGAAATTTTCAGTTTTAAACAAAGCTTGGATCTTTTGATCTTCATTTTTTACTTGTCTTTGTTGTATATGAGGATTATGGTTTCTCCTGAACTGATTCCTAACGCATGGATCATGTTTGTATTGATCTAATTATATCCTTGAAATTTTGTTTGATAAATCTTTAATAATCTTGGCCATATCATTCATTTTTTCTTCTGTGGACTTCCCAGATCCAGAGGGTCCTACATGTTCTTTGAAACGTCTAGGTTCTCTGGTTTCCATCTCAACCTTAGTTTTTAATTTCCCATATTCCATCATATTGGATTCAATTTCTATAGCATCATCTTGCATTCTTGATAAAGTGGTAGATCTCCTTTCTCTTATAAGTAGAGCGAAGTCAGAATCAAAATCCCCTGCAAAAGTTACTTTTGTAGATGGTTGAGAAGGTTTGAATTTAGCTAGGATTTGGTGATATAGTTTATTGAACCTATAGATAAATTCAAGGACTGATTCATAAGTCTTCTTTCTTAAATCCCTGAAATTGGTTAAATAATAAAGATGGTCCTTTTTCTTGCCCCACTGTCATAGGAAGGCATTTTCTAGATATTCATATGATCGTATGGAGCCTACTGGGATTCCTCTAAACCAAGTCCTAAGTTTTCCTTCAAAGGTTTGTACTAACATCCTTGAGTAAACATCATTGTGTTCGATGCCAAGGATATCAACAAATTGATTGAAAAAGGCTATGTTTTGTTTTGCGGTTAGATCTCCTTATCCCATGAATTTGGGGAGGTTCTTCATGTAAGTTTTGGGCAAAACATGAAGGACAATAGGGAGGACCAAGGGAGCATATCTAGCAGCTACCTTGGAGAATATTCTAAGGGGTTGACCTTGTCCACCGGCTCCTGCACCTCCAAAACCACCAGCACCAACACCTCCAACACCAACCATTGAAATCCTAGGAGAAGGACTTTGGGGGATAAAAAGGACATTTTCAAAAACTTCGAAAGATTGAAACTTTGACCTTTTGACTACTTCGGGGGGTTGCAAATGGAGTTTGGGAAAAATATCAAAATGAGACAGAATATCTAGATGAGGAGGAAAAGGGAAACTTCAGTTGGGATCCTCATATTTACCGGATGTATATATAGGAGAGATGATAGGGGATGAGTCTGGTCATAAAAGGTACTCTTGAGGGTTTCGGGAAACAAAAACATTGACTTTGGGAAAGGAGAGAACTGACAGAGTGTCAATGACAGAGGGGATCAAAAGGAACCGCTTGTTCTTACTGGTAAAAGTATCTGTCAGGTCAATCTCAAATTTTATCTCGGGAATGACTACCTCTGGAGCTTTGATTTTAACCTCAGGTTTACTAGTTGATGTCTCTGTAGAATGGATTTGTTCAAAAAATTCTTTAGGGGTTATTTATTCAGTGATAACCTTAACATTAGCTGGTTTAATTATGGGTTGATACACCTTACCTGCCGATGAAACAGTCTGTCTAAGATATCCTTTTGGTTTCAACAATTTTTCGGGATCTGACACTAGTGTAGTTTGCTTTTCGTATGGGTTTTTCCTAGTATTCCCTCGACCGAATGTCAGTTTTGTCTACGGTGGAGTTGCCAGGTGAAAAATAAAATAAGCCTTACTTATGTATTCAATATTTGTTCACCATCAAATACCAAAATTGTCGTTTTCCCAGGGAAAATGATTTCATTTCTTTGTCCCCAACAACGGCTCCAAAAAGATGTTGTTCCTGAGATTAATCCTAAGGCTCAAAGAGTAATGTCAGGCATCAGTAGTGTTTAAATAAAATGTTTTAATGAGTATTTTTCTTACCTTTTTTTTTTGTTTGTTAATTTGTGCGGAACCTGTTGGCAACGCGATTAACCTGTGGCTTGAGAAACCGCGACTCAGGGGCATCTAAACCGTCAAAATCACCTGGGGATCGCACCCGGCCTGAGCCACACCAACCCTTAACATGGTTGGATTTTTTGGCCCCGCAAGTTTCGAACCGGTGACTTTAACATCACTGAGTGGCTTAACAACACACTCCGTCACCGACTGTCCTACACCTCGGAGACTTTAGAAAAGTTGAAGGACATGGGGGTGGGATTTAATCCACTTATGTGTGCACGGGTCACGATACCATTTATTATAGTATCTCTGGGTGCAACCACACGTTCGACCACTACCTCAAGGTGTCCCCATGGCTCCAGGTAAAGCCCTCATGAGAAATGAACCTTGCCCAACGGTGAAAAACTCCTCACTTTCCACCATTGGATCCAACCCCTTTGGGCGTGTTTTTCTTACCTTTAGTTCTATGAGAAAAGATATTTAAATGAAATTAATAATAGGACAATACAAAGGTTGTATTTGGTTATCCGAGTCTCAATTATAATATCAAATGGTGTGGAAAAGAGTTACAAAATTGTTAAACAAATATAGGCATCAATTGCAGATGAGTCTCACCTTGTTTGCAGTGGAAGAAAAGTAGAGAACACACCCTTGAACAGGATATGGAATGCAGTAATTCACGCAGATCGCAGGTCTTGTTTTACTCACAGTAAAAACAGAGGAAAAATTGCTTACCTAATGAATTGTTGGTATAATATGACCATAGTAGTTGTAATACTAAATTTCAATCAATCGCTCTTCAAGTAATTACATAAAGAAATTCAGGGAAATGGAAACACAAAGGAAACACATAACTCAAACTGAATGAAAATTAGAATCTCTGTCTGCACTTGTATTAATACTCAAAAAGAGAGTTTCTCTATTACATCCGAAAAGAAGTATCCCTTAATAGATCTTAAATTTGTATACTTATACAAAATCTGTCATAACTAAAAAACCATTGGACTTCTTACAATATTTAATTAAAAATAGAATACATATGAATAAAACAACAATGTGTAAATTTTGATGATTTTTGTTGCCGTTCTCTTCTGTCTCCTCGTCTGTCGGTAGAAGAGTTCCTTTTCCTTAATCCTTTGGGCTGAGTACACATGTCATAAAGACACCTTAATAATTTGGCATACTATCTAGGCCATTTAATTTGATTTCCATCTATCCCTCCAGATATATTCAGCAAGGCAATGAATCATAGTCGAGGTCATGGGGGGACGATAATCAAAGGAATAACAAAGCATTGGCTCGTCGAAGAATGAGTAAAGGGAACATGGAAAAGTAACCGTCTATGGAAGGAATGATGATGGAACAAGTGGGTGATGATGAAGTGGGTATAAGTAGAGTTTAGAATGTGGGTGGACGAGATAAGTGATTGTTGGAAGGTGAAAGGTAGTGAGGGTTGAAGGGAAGGATATTGTGCATGTTTTCTTACTTTCTCCTAGTTATTCTTGTTTTTCCATGTTCAATACATTGGGTGCATCTATCCAACAATGACATCATGAACCTTGAGGGCTCAATCTTTTCATTTACCTTGAAAGCGAATAATTTCCTTTGTATTTGAGGCATCTTTCCTTGGATCTTGTTCACTTATTGAACTGTGGCCTCGAACTGTGAACTTGGATTTAGTAGCCAATTATTGATTTTAAGAATATCAACATGGCTCATTTATTGAATGGATGCAAGAGTTTCTTCTTTTCTCTTTCATTCTGTTGTTCATTTCTAAATCAATTTTCCCCAAGGATTTTGAGATATTACTCCCCTCAAAATCAATCATCATTTTTTTTAATGATGACAACGCTTCTAGAAAATATTTTTCTCTCTTCCAGATTTGTTTCCCAAACCTTTAGGGCCATCTCACCTCTTATTGTTCAGAATAAGAGAGAAGAGGAAAATCCGGGACATTATCTTTCTACATTAATATGAGGACTTCCTGAAACTTAGATCAGGTTGAGCGGGCCTCCTTTTCCTTGACATAGATATTCTTGAGATAAAGTTCTAATGCCTGGTAGCATTTTTGGATGGAAACCAATTTCATATAAAGTTTTTGTTGGGCAGCTTCTAGCTTCTCGTTGATTTCCAATACCTGAGTTTTGAAGGCCGATATTTCTATCGAGGTACCTTCAGTTAGGTCCAATATGGATTGCAACTATCCTATCAACTCATCACACTGAGTGACCAGACCTTGGCTAGTCTGTGAAATCTAGTGGAGCAGATTGAGGTTATCCTGAAGCTGTTTAATTTGTTGCTGATAACTAGCTCTGATTTGCTCAAAATCCTGATTCATTCTATTTCTGATAGTCTGCTCAATGGTATATATCTAATTCTACAAGTGCTCTACCAGTATTCACTTCTATCGCAGTTGTTCGATAAAATTTTCCACTGACCATTGATTGGCAGTGGCAAAAGAACCTAGCGAACCTGCAACTTCCTTTGCAAATTCAATTCTGGATCATCCCGGTCATTCCCGTCATACACCATTATTTTCCTTTTAGTTGTCACTCCATCCTTTTGGTGAGATTCCATTTTCACAATGGATTTCCATTTCTTAATAAAAAAGAAATATGAAAGAGTCATCTATTCGGGCAAGAGGGGGGAAATATCGCCTACAAAAATAAGTTTGGAATTAGGATTTCTGAAGTTGTTTTGTAGAGGGGTTAGCAATGTAATGGGATAAGTAATCTTTGTGGAGTGTTTTTGTCCTGTTGTGTTCAAAGTGACAATAGGAGTAGTTAGTGTTGAAGGAGGCATATATTGTCCCTGATTTAGAAAAGATTCGAGTTGAGATAGTGCTTGAGGGCTTAGTTGGCCTGACAATGATGTTTTTACTTCATGTGCTAACACCTCTAGGCTCTTTGGGGTTCCCTCAACTCTGTTCTTATCATAGTGACTTGATTCATAACCTACATGCATAGCTTCCTATGGACGGGGTGTGGTTACTGACTCTCCTTGTAGTACTTTTGGTAGACTGTTCTGCCTGTGCTTTTGAAAGATGAGAAAACTAGCTTGTTGATCTAGGGGTAGGGTCTGCAATCTATCTTAAACTTCCTGATAAGATCTAACTCCCCTAAATATTTCACAATATGGGGAGTTATCATGCGTATACTACTTCATGTTGAACTGGGCTAGGTGGTTTTCCACTATATTATGTGGATCGTGTTTCTTGAACTCAATGCCAACCATTTTGACATCCTCTAGGGCTGCAACCTCAAATTTTGAGTGACCGAAATATAATAATGTAAACATGCCAACTTGAGTAGGGAAAGTCATCCATACCTTTTTCTGAGATTCCTTTAGCTCCTTGTTGATGCCTCCTATCATTGTCTAGTATTCCACTTCTCTGCACACCAGCATGTCGGGTAAAAATTGTGGGAGTGCATGAGGAGGAAATGAGCAACCAAAAAATCTAATGTAGGAGATATTATCTTCAATGAACCAATTTGCGAGCTTGCCTAGGTTTCCCATAATTCTCTCTAAAATCCAAGGAGGCAGGTGACCATAAATGGATATGTGAACATGTATTAGGACATTGTGGTAGATTTCATAAAATAAATATTTATCTTTCTCCTCCCACAACTTGGAGTGATAAAAATGAATGGGCTCGAAACTGGCTAGGGTCCAACTCCAGTTCATCAATGGAAAAGGGGTCATGAAGTAGATGGTGTCCATAACATATTCAGACATGAAAAAGGAACATGCTTCCCTTATGATTTCGATGTTTTATAATCAACAATTTCCTTGGCCCAATTATCTGACAACATTTTGTCCCAATTGAAAGTGTAACCCTCGGCTACCTCATTCATGATGGATACCCATTCCACCGAGAAATGCATAGGGCTCTTCTTCTCGAACAAACAATGGAGCATCATGGCTACATACACCATATGAGTGTATAAAGATGTTTTGGAATACATACCATGAGCATCAATTCTAAATGTATCTGGATGTCCCCACCAGGTTTTGATTATATTATGACCGCTCTTGGTGTATTGGACGCATTCTTTTTTCTTGAAATCTAGAATGAATGCATAATTCTAAGTATATTTAGGAGTAGGAGAGAGTTTATACATTACTTGTAGATGTTCTGGTCAGAAAGAGCCGATGGAAACCTGGTGATGTTTGATGATGCTTCGGGTCTAGACGTCAACATGTTCCAAGGCCCAACTTATCACATCATTGTAAGGTATGATTCTCGGCTGTGAAACTATCTTGTACAACTCCTACTACACAACGTGTCTAAGATTAGCTATAAAAGATTCATCTTCTTCCTCGACGGAGTCCTCTAGACAGTTGTTGATTTCACATTCTAGGATCTCAAAAACCTGTGTCCAAGTTCTAACAATGTATGTGGCTCGCGAAGTGGTGTCCGAAAGAATGTCTTCATTCATGTTTGAATCTTCTCATGTTGCATTAGGATTTTTCTTCATTTTCCACGGTGCCATAATATCTAAAGAAACAGAGTGAGGTTTCCTATTACAGAGAAAGTCTGTGAGTTTTTCAATAGATAAAACTCCTAATTGTGAAAGGTGAAAATGATTTCGAAATTGAAGTGCTTTTATTCAAATAAGAGCCTATCGATTTTCGTACAAACTCACTGATGAAGAATTTATTACCCTCAATGGAAATGACTACCCGACGATCTGCAATCTTCGTTTGAATCATTATCCTTAATTAGTCATGAATTCCATCAATACGTCGATGGTTCACGTTCAAGATTTTTATATGTGACAGAGTGGGAATCTCTCAAATCATGAATCTGCAGAAAGGTTAATCTATGGATAATCTCTTTTAAAGCCTTAATTAATCATGTTTAAAATGTTGCGTTAACTTCAAGTGTTTTGGGGAGTTCGAACTTCAGGGGATTTTAATGTATCGCAATAGAAACTTCCCAAAATCCGAAACTGCAAAGTAATTAATTATCTAGTAACTAATCTTAAGTCTTAATTAATTGTGCTTGAATTTAATTACTTCAGAAGTTCAAACTTTGGAAATTTTAGAATATAATATAGGGGAAACATCTTGAAATATGAATTGTGGATTCATTAATTAACTCTTGATCATGATTAACTTTGTTATTTAAATGTTCAATTTACTCCCTTTACTTTTTGAAATGTTCAATACTTTGGCAATTTGATACTTTCGTGATTCATGAATTCACTCTTCGTTAAAATCCTGATGATCATTCCTTCCATCATTTGATCATGCATGCAACCATTCTAGGAGCTTTCACTCACTCATTCAGTTGTCCTCCTTACCTTCATGTCATTGTACTTGAACTTGTATCCATAGACCTAATTGTTTGTGTAGCTGGTTAGCTTGGGAGCTGGACTGAAGAAGAGGATTGCCAGGCCCATGGGATATTGAAGAGGTGGGTTATCAGGCCCGTGAGAAATTTCTTTCTGGGTGAGACAATTTCTGGGAATTGATTTCCTGAAGGTGCTAAATTGAAGCTACAGGGCTTTGAGACTTCCTGTTCGGCCTGTTGTTGAAGCCCAAAAAGGAAGTGGTGCAACTGAAGGATTGTTGAGCCGATAAGGGGCACACTTCCTGGGGTGGGACATCCATGTGTGGAATGAGGGACTGTAGGTTGTTAGTTTGATTTGGCACCTGTGATAGAGTCTTTCCTATTATCTATGAACCATTAGCCTGGTTATGAATACCTTTACCGAGGTGGAGTTTAGTCCAGCTCGAGGGTGACCCACTACTGAGAGTGATGAGCAGTGTGTTATAAGGATGGGAGGTTCATGGAAGGCTTGCACACAGTTGGTGATATTATTACCAAGATGATCCATCAGGATCTTTTAATGACTTACGGTTGAGTTTTAATTTTGCATGCATTAATTAACCATTTGAGAAAACTTAGTGAAGAATGAGGAAATAAGAGGAATTATAACAGCCATATACACATATGCAGATCTGAAATGAAATAATAGACAGCAAACCATAACACGCAGATTGATAACGGAGTTCGACACAACTTTGCCTACGTCTCCGGGCCTTTTCTCTGTGGGGGAGTCTTCTTTATTTCTGATCAAAAGCTCAAAAGTACATCGTTGCAATGCCAAATGGCTACAAGACTGATCTGGTCATGTTCTTCCAGATCTCTAGAACCATGCAAAGAAAATGGCACGCAAAACGGACGTCCGAAGCTCCCAGAAATGATCTGACAGCGTCTCCACCTCAAAAGCTTCTCTGCCTCAAAATGGCTTTGGCTTGGCTTCTCTTCAGCATAATTCTGCTTTGAATGCCCCCTATGGCCTCAAACAGGCCTGGGTTATATAGCTGGGAAGTTGGTTACTCATCTCCAACTTCCTCCTAAACATTAGGCTCCAAAAATGCCCAATAACTCCCAAAAATGGAGAAAATACATTAAAAATGGGCTAAACAATAATTAAAACCCAAAATTTGGTTATAAAACCCACTTTATAGTTATAATTGGGCATAATCCCCCTTCTTCCGCGCGTGCCCCCTTGGCAGGGTCACATGGATTCATATGGCCAAGCGCTAGCCCAAAGGGCTAAGCGCTGGCCCCTCTCCATTCGACGCTAGCTCCCAGTTCTCGACGCAACCATAGGACCCAATGGCTAACAATTTTATCCTTGTGCGCTATGCGCCCGCGCCCTCTTTGAGTGGTTGGTCATATAGACCACGGGTTGAACCATGGGCTGGGGCTAAGCCCCCAGCCCCTTTCCGCCCTCCATACAATACTTTGCAATATATTTCATATTGTAGGTTTTATATCATAAGCAATCATTTGGTGTATTGGCAAAAGACCATTTCTTAAGGTGTTGGGCTTGGTGGTGGTCATGGGTTCAAATCCCATGGACCCCAAAAACAATTTTTGAAACATGCCACTTCAACTGATGACTGGGTGCCACGTGGCTGCCCATGACTGGGCCACGTGGCATCTCTCCATTTGATGGATTAATGCCACTTGTCAGCTATTGACTGGTCCAGTTTCCTACCACATGTCTTTCTTGTCAGCGAAGCTACCCAATCACCATCAGCCAGAGAGTGCCACGTCATCTCCTGCACAGTCAGCATGTTGATGTCATCATCATTGACTTTTTGACCAGTTGACCTTTGACTTTTTACCTGTTTGGGATTCCGATCAGAACGTGATAACTTTCGCATACGGAGCCCATTTGACAAAGTAAATATACCACCGAAATCAGGAAGATGAAACAGACGCAATGGCATTGGGTTCATCGGATTCTGAGCACTTTCATTTTTGAGCATTTTTCAAGCCCTGTCAGGCTTCTGGATCCAATTTCGGATCACACCTCCCCACAATAAGACCTTTTGGTCCCCAAAAGGTTACTGACCAGTCAACAAGCTCGGGATAGGCCACCTAGCTTGCTCTCTGTCTCTGAACTCTGTCCTGTGCACCTGTCTCATCAAGATCAACTGTA
>SNQJ01S0140887.1:21885-46847 GCA_010110895.2 Picea sitchensis
TGCATTGGAAAATAATATGTCTAAAATCCATGTAATCATGAAAATGGTTTATGTAAGGGTGTGGGAAAGCGAAATATGGTTAAAAGTGAAGTGAAAGTGAAGTGAAAATGTTGGTAAAAAGATGACACTTTGGCGACTCAACAATGGGTAATAATGTTGGAGAGGGAAAATGAGAAAGACGTAAGGTGAATTTTCCCTGTAATATTTGCAAAGATGATCACCTTACCCATTTGTGCCCCAAACTTGTAGAAGTTGTGAGGCTATTAGCTCAATCACCTATTGTGTTGATGAATCCATTCCCACATAATCAACATTTAGCCTCGATCTCCTCAAACACCGTAAATGTGGCTGGTGGAGGTCAAAACTAGCAGTCGCAAGATGGTGACCATTTATGTATCAATATGGTCGATGCAAAAATCGATGTAGCCACTCGATCTCGAGACTACAGTTCTAAACAAACTATTCCTGATCTAGATTCTCCTCCTTCTCCTCCAGAGACGACTTTAGAGATTGAGAAACTAGATCCACCACCTCATATTCCAAAAGGAGTACTTAAATTCTCTAGCCATAATCCAAATGCTAGAGCCACCCATAACTACTCTATTGTTGAGGACCTGGGTCAAACCCCTTGTGCGATGTTGGCTTTGGAGGTACTCCAGATGTGTCCTTCATAGAGGAATGCCTTACTCTTTGTCTTAGTTTCTCTAGAACCCAGTGGTTCAAAGGTTATCAAGTTTGACATCATAGATGTTAAGCCTCGCTTGCCTTACCTTGTGGATTTCCAAATCCACGTGGAGTATTCAAAGTATACCATCAAACATGCAGTTGTTGATGAAGGCGCTGCTACGTGTGTGATGTCCCTGTTCTATTGGATAGCTCTTGGTTCTCCAACTCTTTCCAAGTCATTGAACATGTTGAATGATTTTTACGGTCATACCTTTCACCCTCACGGTATTCTCCCTGCCTTTCCGATCCAGTTAGTTGGGAAGATGGTAGAAGTTGAAGTTGAGGTAGTTGATGCACCTCTTGATTATAACCTGTTACTAGGTCGCAATTGGACTTATGCTATGATCGTTGTCGTGCATCCATCTTTTGTACTCTTTTTTTTCCTCATTAATGGAATATTGTGAAGATATATTAGTTCTCCTTTACGTGCTTTAGTCCTAATGCATCTCTTGGACCATCGATCCCTATGATAAAAAATTCTCAGCCGATAACTAAGAATATCGGTGTCAAAATGTATTCTTCCTTTATGGGTACTTTCAACTTTATAGCACCGAGCCATCATGTTTATGCCATGTCCAGTAGGCCCATTTTGACAGGGAGGTCCATTCCTTTCCGCACTTCCTATTTTAGTGATCCTTGGACCCTACCTTCCTCGAATTTGTCTTGTGAGGGTCAGACACATACTGGCATTATATCACCAACCTCTGGTAGTAATGTTGGATATTGGTCGACAACCTTTGCTAGTCATGTTGAAGACCAACAAACAACCACTGTAAGTCATGTTGGGGGCACAAGTCTAGTCATTGTTCGTCACACTGCACATACATCACCAACCTCTGCTAATCATGTTGGGGATACATCACCAACCTCTGCTAGTCATGTTGGGGATTTTCTACTAGCCTCTGCAGGTCATGATGGGAGCATGTTACCAACCACTGCAAGTCATGTTGGGGGAATTCATATGATTGAGAAGCCTATACGTGTACGATGTAAGCCAAATTTCCTTTGTAGTATTTGCAAAGGAGATCACCTTACTTGTTTCTGCCCTGCTACTGCTATTGTACAAGAAGTGTGGTCCTTTCTTGGAGGCCCTTCAGGTTCTGAGTCATCTTTGGATTCCCAACCTTCATTGGTTAATACATAAGTCATGTCTATACAATATTCGGCTGACACCCCTCTTCCTTTAGGGGCTAATGCATCTCTTGACCTTATTATCTCACATCCTATTAAACCAATGGTTAAAGAAGTGGTTGTGTTGATTCAATATTTGGCAGATCCCACTCTTCTCTTGGAGAGTGACAAGCCTAAGGAAGTAACATTACCAATGTAATATTCGGTCAATCCCACTCTTCCTTTGGAGGGTGATGCATCCTGCAACCATGTCCTTAGCATTTCTATTTTTGTACCTTCTTCACAAGGGAGCATTCCAATCTCTTCGAGTATGATTCCTCCAAGTCCTAAGGTGGTTTCCTTTGATTGGAATGATCTTGTAGAGCCTCGACTTCCTTCTTCTACACCCTTCCAGATAAGGGGAATTCTTCGATATATTGTAGATAAGGTAACCTTTGCAAGTAGTTTATCCTCCTAAACTTGGAAATATTTGGGTTTTCCCAAGATTGTGTCAGCTCTTCATATGTCACTAACCTTTCACATAAGTCCTACACAAGAGCCTTGACCTCCCCCATTATATGCTTCTTAGAAAAGCATCCCCTAGTCTGATTTAATCTCTTTTCTGACTCGTTCAAAAAATGAAAAGATTTTCGAGTGGTTTGACCCTTTCACACTTGTTAAATTAGATTTGAAAGGTCGTGAGTCTTAGTTAAGCTCTTTTCCGACTCATTATCAAAAAGTGAAAAGATCGCCGAGTGAACTTGTATTTTTCACACTTGTAAAATGATTTGGAAAAGACATCTATTTGGCACAACTTTATCTCTTTTTCACACCAAGTAAACTAAAAGACATAAAAAATTACATTTTTTGGCGTTAAGTTGTGATTTCATCTCATGCCCTTACTTGTAGTATAGAGCCTATAGCCCATTCTCGATTTGCGTTATAAACCATTTTCCTCAGTAGTTTTTCATCCTTAACCAAGCAGATATTTGTTTATATCCTTCGCAATTTGACACCCTATACCCAGAAGGGAACATTCCCCTGAGTTTCATCTCCCACATGCACTTCCCTGCATTGAGCATAGGTGTATTCCATTGCTGTAACTATTTTCTCTTACTTGCGACACTCGTTTCCTCCTATGTATCATAGAATTCATTTGTCTATGAAAAAACAAAAAAAATACGGGTGGGAAGGGAGTATTATCTTGTTTTTGGATTAACATGGCCTTAGGAAGATGAGCTCGTTATAGAGTCTTCTCTACCGACTAGTTACTCTTCCAGTACCTATAGAGAATTTTATTGATGCCTCTTGCATCTCATGGTTTCATCATCAGGTCTATGCTGTCAGAGTCTTCCATATGTCTCATTCTATTGTTCAAAGGAAGTCTATCAACTTGTTTCATCCACTCCTCAGAACTCTTCACTTTGCATTTCCGCCATACCCTCAATTTGTCTCATAATCACATGATATTGTAGTCCTATCATGCACCCTGGCCATACTTTCATCATTGGTAGGTAACCTTGAACCCAACACTCAACATTTCATCATTGGTCATTGACTGGGTGGTTTCCCTTGTGTTCAACGACAAGACATCTATTCACACATTGGGATTTGTGAAGTGTCTTGGATGCCATTATCTTTATTGTTGGTTTCCTCGCCTTTGTTAACAATTTTCATCATTGGCTTCTATTCAAAGGGTCCTTTTTGTGTACCTCTTGCACTTGGCACACATGAAAGACACACAAGGTCAATGTTTCATGAACATGTTATTCATCTAATTTCCACCAAATCATGAAGCTCCTGCTTTATACCTCATGCTAACTGATGAGAGATGCCTTAATTCTCTCCTTTCAATGGGTCTCTTTCCATCAACTTTAGCCCATTTATTCTGGAAATGGGACCTAGAGTCTTACGAGTACCTTGAGGTTTGTAGTCATCAGTGGGAAGATCTCTCACCATTAACATATGGGAATACATCAATGTCTCATGATCGGTGGATTCTTCAGGTGTTTGACACTGAATCCTCTATTCAAACTTGTAAGAATGTACTCGGTGCCTTGATACCTACTTTCATTATCGATAGGTTGTCTCACGTTTGTTAATGGTATACATCAATGACCGGTAATCAAACGATGTCTCATTATGTTTGACCTCAACTTCTTTATTCACATGATGTAGACTTGCACCTTTGGTAGATTCTGTAGAAGAGTTGAAGAAATCAATATGTGGCTGCATCTTTCTTGAGTTGTTGCTTCCTTTTCATTGGACCAGTACCTATATGACTTCAGTGATCATGGGAGATCAGATTGTACTCCATGGTATACAGACATTCAGATTGGTTTTGAGACTGGTTCGACTGGGCCTTGTTCATGACTATGATAACGATTGGCATGTAACTGCATTTGTATTTGCCTATTCAAGGCCATGGACAATTGTTTGGTATATTTTCACATGGATCTGTGGTGTATTTTTTTCATCCATGTATGCAAAGTCAGTGCAGAATGTAATGAGAAACTGAGTTCGTCCAGTTGGTTCTCTACCACTACACTTCTGGGTTATTTTTAATGTATTTCATCCATCGCAGATACTCCTTTGACCTCACACATTAGGGGGAATCTGTTAGAGCAATAATTTCCTCACCCTATGCAATCATGCAGAGAGGGTCTTATTCCATTTACCTATGCAGACTTGTCATCCCTGTTACTAAATTCTAGAGACAAAAATACAAGGTTTTCCACTTGTATGCATCTTTCACCCTATACAGTAAGTGTATACGCAGGCTCCTCCACTACAGCCCGCGTACATCAGGATTTGTGCCAGAAAATAAAAATTAAATGTTGGGTTTCCATGTCACGACAGGAGATCTATGATCCTTGGCCTTCCATATACTGGAAACTTTCTGACTTGGCCCTTTAGTTGCATTTTGAAGGCTATAAAGAAACCAATTCCGAGATGTGAAAAAAGAGAAACAATTCAACTTTGAGAGCAAACTTACTATGGAGGAATTATTTACTTCATATTGAATCTACATCCCTCTGTCCTTTAAGTATGAACACAGTGTTCATCCCCCAAGATATTCCCTTATTGATGGAGAACCTCATTGTCTCCCTTTTATAAGCTTGCCTTTGGTGGAGGATTGAAGTGGTGGAGGCCCAGCTGGAAGGAACTTAGTTTCTTGGTTCCAAACCATGGCAGCATGAAATTCTGTAATATTTTCACTTATGCTAATCATTTATTAATAAAAACACTCTATTCTCGTCCAATTGATGTCTTGCAAATACATGAATTATTATCCATGGGCGTATTTGTTATGTATATTGATGGTTTATTCTATCTAATGTGCTAACCTTTTATATTTCCACCATATTCTTGTTTTCACTTGCTTGTTGAGAACTTGCTGCAGGTATATAGCTTTGGGTCAAAGTGCTCAACGGTGGATATCATCGAAGATCTGGCCGAGGTAGGCTTCTTTCTTATCTCCCTTGCACATTGGTTTATATAGAATATTATTGGGATAGAGTTTATTTTTGCATTCATTTCCATCTGTTGTGGTTCACCCTAGCCATAGAAAGATTTTTCTCGTAACAATCTATTTGAGATTCTAGAACCACCCGTAGAGGTCTTGGCTATGAAAAAGCAAAGTAGGGGTTACCCGATCTCAAATGACCTTATCATGGCCCACACTTCAGAAGGAAAAAAAACATCCAATCACCCGAAAGAACCTTTTGTCTCCCAAAGAAATCCTATAAACATCCATACCCAAGAATCTTCCAAGCTAGACTACAACATAGTAGAAGATTTGAAAAAAATGAAGGCTAATATAGCGTTCATGGACATGTGTAGAATTCCCCAACAAAAGGAATTTTTGTTACAAGATTTGAAGTCAGTGGAAACTCATATAAGAATCAATGACCAAGGAGAAAATCCAACCCTCTCAGAGATAAGAAATAATCCAATTGTAAACGCTTGCTCTGCAGATAAAAAAGGAAAGCCTTTTGTCCCACCATTCCTCTTGACATTTCAAGTCTTCAACAAAAACCTCCAGAATTTTTTGGTTGACTCAGGGGCATCCTATAATGGTATGCCATTGTCTATATGCAAAACATTAAATGTAGTCCCTCCCAAAAGTGATAAACATGTGATACAACTAGAAAGAACCAAGGTGAAAGTTATGGGAGAGCTCAAAAATGTCATGATCAGGATGGCAACACACCCAAATATTTTTCAAGTGATTGACATCATTGTAGTAGATATCTCAGAAGATTATGGATTGCTACTTAGTCAAGATTGGTTCGAGAAGTTAAATGGATACTTTAGTATATAATGGGCTCACCTTTGGTTTCCATTAAAGGGACACACCAATATGATCATGGTCGATAGGGAAAGATATCTAAAACATACTATCACTGACCTAGAAACCCTCAAAAAAACACTCTTCGGAAGATTTCCCCATGCTAGGAAATTATTCCTGTGACTATTATTTTGGGAATTTATCCCCCCTCTCATCTGATGTCCCTCTCACTCAAAACTCCAAAATGAATTTTCAAGAAAAATTGTCGACAGAGGCAGATGAAATCCTCTTTTGTTAAGAATCTCTTTTGAAAACCATGGAACAAATAGGAGGAAAGGAGGAAAGTGGTAGGAAAAAAGAAAATGATGGTTTTCGCTCACAATTTTGGACCTTGTACTTTGATGGGTTTAATTCACAAGAGGGATTAGGAGTGGGGTGTATCCTCATTGATCCCAAAGGTAAACACAATTTCTTGTCCTGTAGACTAGAATTTGAATGCACAAACAACATTGTCGAGTATGAAGCTCTAGTAAAAGGGATAAAGAAAGAAACATACTTGAACGTTAAAGAACTAAAGGTTTTCAAAGACTCTAAAATAATTGTTAGACAAGTAAGGAACACTATACAATGCAACTCTCCTCACTTGTGGAATTATCAACATGAAGTGCACAGACTAATAGAACATTTTGAAGCCTTCAACATTACAACGATTCCCAGAACAAAGAACACTATGGCTAATTCCCTGGCCACTGTTTCCTCAAGGATATCCCCTTTATAAGAATATGAAGCCTCATGGTTCACTGTGGAGCTACTCTACAAACTGTTGGTGCCCAACAATATTTCTAATTGGAAGCTATTTTAAGGAGATGAACAGATCATAAAATTTTTAACCAATCAGAATAATTTTAAAGATCTGGCTATTCACGATGAAATATTTCAAGAGCAATTAGTAGAAACCATTCCCCATGTACACGAACTTGAAATAGATCAATCAACTGAAAAAATGAGGTTTCACACGATACCAAAAGGGGTAGCCAATTTGGAAAACCTTTTTGACTTAAGGGAAATATTTAAAGGGTCAACGAACACAAAGACAAGGAGCTCCTATCCCATGTACAAAACTATTAACCTAGGAACCCCAAAGAACCATAAGAATACAAATCTTGTCAAGACAATATCTAAAGAAGAAAGGAAAGCCTACCTTGAACTTTTCAAATAATATCAAGATGTTTTTGCATCATCCTACCGAGATCTGAAAACTTATGATACTCGTATCATTCAATGCACAATCTCGTTAAAACCTGGAGTAAAACCCTTCCAACAGATCCTTTGGAAGTACCACCCGTATCTAGAACTCTTCATGTGTCAGGAGTTAAAAAAATTACTAGATGCTAAAATAATCTTTTAGGTTAGACACTCTGCTTGAGTAGCAAATTTGGTTCCTGTCAGGAAAAAATCAGGGAGATCCATCTATGTGTGGATTTCAAGAACCTCAAAAGAGCATTAGAAAAGGACAACTACCCAGTCCCAACAATGGAGCAAATCTTGCAGACCATGTTTGGTTCTAATATTTTCTCCTTGTTGGATGGGTTTTCAGGTTATAACCAAGTTTTAGCTTCAGAGGAAGACCGATTGAAAACTACCTTTCGAACCAAGTGGGGAACCTTTTCTTATAATCGCATGCCCTTTGGGTTAATCAATGCAGGGGAAACCTTCCAAATGGCCATGGACATAGCGTTTCGGGGACTAATCAACAAATGTGTAGTAGTTTATTTGGATGACGTGACTATGTATTCAAAGAATGGAGAAGATCACATCCAACACTTAACCTAGATTTTAGAAAGGTGTAGGAAATACAATATATCCTTAAACCCTAAGAAAACTATCTTTGGTGTCGAGGAAGGGAAACTACTAGGGAATATGCAAGATACCAGATATATAAAATATGCAGAACAGAAATGAAAGGCTAGAAATGAAAGAATAACAGTGAAATATCCAGCATAATCTTCACAATACACAGAAATGATATACGAAATAGCAATAGGAATAACAATTTGCATCAGATAACAATGTTCACAGACCTCTTCGAGGGGGCAACCTCCAGTCGAGCAGCGCTCTGTTACAATAATCTCCAAGCTAGGGTTTTCATACCCTCGACCCTTATTTATACTAAATATGTCTATTAAGAGAATCATCTAGGGTAAGATCCTTCTAGAAGTGGAAGCTTCTATTAGGTCTTCTTACAATTGCCTTATTCTATTTTATTGAAAGGTATTATTAATATTGACCTTTATTACATCCAAATACATTGATCTACCTATGTGCGGGTTAGGACCTTAACATGTCCGTCCCCTTAAAAACAACCTTGTCCTCAAGGCTTGAGATGTGGAAATTGCTGCAGAATGGTAGCTGGTTCCCAAGTGGCATATGCTGGAGTCATATATTTCCACTGTACTAGCACTTCCTTGATGGTTCTCTGACGCAGGCGACACTCCCGCTGGTCCAAAACTGCTTCTGGTTGTAGCCAAATGGATCCTTCTTCAGCTAACTCTGGAAGGTTGGTTTGAATTTGGCACTTGGTTCCAATCACCTTCTTCAAGCATGAAACATGAAAAACAGGATGTATCTTCGACTGACTGGGCATAGCTAACTTATATGCGACTTGTCCCACACGCTTTAGAACTGTGTAAGGGACATAAAATTTGGGTGCTAGCTTATGACATTGCTCGGCCTTGAGGGAAGTTTGCTTATATGGTTGCAGTCGCAGAAACACCTAATCTCCTTCTACAAATTGACGTTCCGAGCGACCTTGATCTGCTTGCTGCTTCATTTTATTCTGGGCCATGACCAAGTTCTCTTTAAGGGTACGAAGGATATCCTCTCAGACTATAAGTGTTTGGTCACAGTGTGCCTGGACTAGCCAGAATTACCCATTAAGTATGAGAGAAGCTGACGGTGTGCAATCATACATTGCTTCAAAGGAGTCATGCAGTGGTATGGTATGTAGTGTTGTACCACCATTAGAGTAACCATTGATCCCAGCATTGTTTTTCAAATGCAAAAGCACCTCATATGGGTTTCAAACACTTGTTGGCAATTACGTTGACCATGCATCTGGGGATGATAAGTTGATTTGAGATGCAATTGTGTGCCTTGTAGCTTAAGCGGTTCTTGCAGAAATTGCTTGTGAAAGTTGGTGCCGATCAGAAACAATAGAGTTTGGCGTGACATGAAGCTTGAAGACTTGATCCATGAGAATTTGAGCCACAGTGGATGCAATAAATGCGTGGTGAAGAGCACAAAATGAGCATACTTGGAAAGGCGATCCACCATTATCAGTTATTCCGTTTGGGTAAGCATGTGATAAAGTCCATAGAGATATTCTTCCAAATAGCGGGGGGAATCGGGCGGTTGGAGGTGCACAGGAATTTATTTCTCCTTGTTGCGTTGGCATACCTCGCATTGAGCCACAAACTTACGGATGTCACATTTCATGAGAGAAAAAACGTTTAACTCTGTCGCATATTTTTGGTGGGTACAGAGTGCCGTAGGTGTATGAAGCTTCGAGAATGCAGATGGATTTGATCTTGGATTGTTTACTTAAATACAGCGACCTTTGTAGCCGAAGTTCATCTGAAGTAGGTACAGGATCCTATAGCGTTATTCTGCGATTATTGAATCGGATCACGAACTTTTGAGATCTTCTTGACCATTCACAGTGCACACAACTTGTCGAGGTACAATGAAGGAAAGAGAAAAAAGGATCCTTAAGTCTTCCTTATTTGGGAGACGGTTATTTTGCCACTACATTGTACTTTCCTTCTTGTAAATGATCTCATAATCATATCCAAAAGAGCTTAGTCACCCATATTATTTATCACGGGTGATGAAATTCGTTGTTCTAGAAAGTATTTGAGACTTTGATAGAAGCATCTTAATTTGGAATCGTTGCCCCAAGAGATAAGGGCATAATTCAGCGCATCTTGAAATCGCCAACATTTCTTTTTTCATAGATAGATTTGCCAGTTTTGTTTAGAGAGTGTTTTGCTAGTAAAGGCCAAAGGTGGACCACTCTTGCATAAGGACAATGCCAATTCCTTTCCACGAGTGCCAGCATTCCAACACAAATGTCTTTGTGGTCCGGAAGGCGACCGGTGGTGCACATGGCCATATTCAAAGTTGAAAGCGAGCAAAATGCTTTGAGGTCAAGTAGAAGAGTTCTTTTAAGGAGAGCAGTTGAGAGGTTTTGCAATATTTCCATAGTTCTTGGCGAACTTGCGATAATACCTGTGAGGCCCAAAAATCCATAAGCTTTTGAGAGTCTTAGGGTGAGGCCAATCTTGCATAGCTTCAATCTTTTTGAGTCCACCACAGCGTAAATCTTGCCTGAAATGACCCAAGTATTCTACCGGATGCACCAAAAGCATTTGGGCTGTTGAAATGGTGCTGAGCAAGTAGGGTGAGAACTTGATCCACATGCGTCGGTCGTGCATCCATGTCTTGCTATATATGAGGATATCATCAAAGAAACTAAGACAAAATGGCGAAGAAAGGCGAGAAGACATGGTTCATGAGGCTCTAAAATGTGGAGGGGGTGTTACACAACCAAAGGGCATGACCAAAAACTTCGTAGTGGCCCTCATGAGTGCGAAGGTGGTCTTGGGAATGTGGAGACTCTTTCATGCGGATCACAGTGATAATGGCGAAGATCAAGTTTGGTGAAAATTGGGCACCACTCAGTTCATCGAGTCATCAATGGCAGGGAATGGGAAATTGTGTCTTTGATGGTGATATTTTTGAAACGCAGAATAGCGACACATTCACAGAACATTCTTTTAGTACTCGCGGCAGTAGGAGAGGAGTAGAGCTCATACTAGAGACGGATGACTCGGCGGTAAGGAGTTCACAGACCATTTTCAATTTCATTCTTTTATTGCAAAGGGGTGGCTGATATGGGCGGTATGTTGGGGAAGGCTTCACAGGACAAAGGGAATGGAATGATCAGGAACGAGGGAAGGGGAGTCCTTGGGAGTGGAGAAACTATTTTATGTTTAGATAGGAGGGCTTGGATGTCTTGGAGCGCGAATTGGGATCTTTGTGGCTTGTATGGCATGGAGTTGGGCTATGACACGAATGACCTTTTTGAGCAATTTATCCATGCGATGAGCACTGATGATTTCAAAGAGACATGATGATGCCTTGAAATTTATATTTGCTTAACCTTCTTTGTCAAGTGCATGGTTAAGTTCTGAAATTCCATGAGAATGGGACCCAGGTTGAGCCGTCGGAACCCAACCTGTCTCATAAACTCCCATGTCAATAGCAAACATATGGGATTTGAGTTGTAGTCACCTATTTGGGCCTTACATTTTTCATAAGCATACCACATTTCTTAGAGCCACCATTGGAAATCATGATTTGGAAATTATTGTGACATGGATATAGCAATGGGTTTCTTGAAGCGTCTTGACGATGGAATAAAATTGTATGAGTCGCCTATCAACCAAGATGACCTTTCGGTGCTTGATATAGCAGATTAGCTTGAGAGTTTGAAATGAGAAGCTGGTGAGAGAATTGAGTGAAATGATGGGTTCCTCTTCGGGGGTGTCGGAGGGAGGGTTTATTTGAGAAGTTTCTGGTGATTCGGGCACCGGGGAAGTGTCATCATCATCTTCTTGAATATCCTCGAGAGATGGCCATAAAAGGCTTTGTTCCTTACATTTGTGGCAACAGATATTTGTCATCAAGGGTATAACCGCAACAAAGTCCTTGGAGTTGGCGTTCATCCATTTCATGAGTCAATTTTGGATTTTTAATGGGGTAGGGTAGTGGGGTTCTTGGTTTAGAGTGGGAAAAGGGAGAGGCTTACGGTTTTGAGAGGAAACAATTTGTTGTGCTTCTTTGGATTTTTTGGTAGCCTCCACCCAAGTCATAGAATTGAGCCATGAGGACATAGGCCTAATATCCTCCTTGAGGCCAGCAGTAAGCACTCGAAAAAAAGAATCAGTCATGCCCTCTGTTGAAAATCCAGGGCAGCTCAAATGAAGCTATGAAGTCTTATTTGTGCACGATTGCTTCAATTTGTCAAAAGACAAATGGTTGGTGTGGTGTCAAAGCGTTCATAAAGCTCGTAACAAATTGGGTCCAACAATATATCCTTGACGGGAATTATTTCTCCATTGCCACCATTACCCGGTGTTCTTGATGCAGATGGAGAACACCTTACCAGATTTTGGCCAAGTCATACGTAATGTTGTAGAGAGAGAAATAATGTTCCCATTTGTGTGACCCAACGATTGAAGTGCAGGCCATCAAAGTTAGTTACATCCACCCTCGGAGGTGTATGTCCCTTTGAAAGTGATGTGGTTGAAAGGAATGGGAAGAAGTTTCACCTTGATCTTTTTTAGGTGCATCATCATCGAGAGGATTTTGAGTTTGGTGCAAAGCGCTACAACGACAGATTCAATTTCATTTTGACTTATGCATTCTTGGTGCCGCGGCTACATGGCCGGATGCATTCATGGAGGCATCACGGGGAGGCAATAGTAGCGAGAGTTGTTTCACTTCTTGTTGGGTCTCAAGTAAGCCCCGGATTGTAGGGTGTTGAGGCGAGACTCTAGTTCTTGGATTCTGGGTATAGGCCATGATGGTGTGAGCGAAAAGGGAAGCTGGGGTCATAAATTTTTTTGGAGAAAATGATATGGATAAAAGTGATAAGGGAAAGAGATGAATCTAATGGAATAGGTCTCAAATAATGGTGAAAAATGGGTGGCAGAAAGAGATTGGTGGGGAGATTAGAAGTTTTTGCGGAAAAATGATATGGATGAAAGTGATAGGGCGAAGAGATGAATCCTAATGGAATAGGTCCAAATAATGGTGAAAATTTTTTTCGGAGAAGAATGTTGCAGTCTTTGAGGAAATCCCCAAATTAGACAGTATTTACTTAGCAACCCAAAATACAGTCTTGGTTAATAGATCTCGTCGGTTTAATTTGTTTATGTTGTTGTTTATGTTCCCCAAGGGTTAGGTATTCAAGGGTTCTGGACAAAGGGTTTCTGTGCTATAGCTCTTTGATATATGCGGGGTCCAGCAGTAGTACTAAACCCAATATCTCAAGGCACCAAACAAGGAGGCTAGACCAGGTACCCTTAGGCAGAGTACTACATTACGGTACTAGAGAGTATCTTCTGAGTGCTATCCTCGGTGACACTATAGCAATCCCGTGGCCGATAGGTTTATCTACATAGAAACCCGGAAATCTAGGCGATCCATTACCACGAGGTGTTATGCGATGCGCTACCACTCGAAGGGAGTACCAGCAGGGGTTACAAGGGTATGTAATAGATGTGCGGCAAGAACCACTTGTATTCTGCGTGTGAATCACTCAACCGCGGTTTTATGCGTGTTACGACAGATCTCTGTGGCTTACGTCGGAATACGTCTCTACCACGAAGAAAAAAAATACCCACAATTTACGCCAAGGAAATTTTCTGATACCACTTGCAGATACCATATATATAAAATATGCATAGCAATGAAATACTAGAAATGGTAGAATAACGGTAAAATATCCATCATAATCTTCTGATACGAAATGATATCTGACCTTATGGGAATAGCATTTGAATCGAGGATAATGTTCCACGGAGCCTCTTGAGGGCAACTCCGGTCGGCATCTTCTGTTAAGATAGCAATGTTCACAGGCCTCTTCGAGGGGGCAACCTCCAGTCGAGCAGCGCTCTGTTACAATAATCTCCAAGCTAGGGTTTTCATACCCTCGACCCTTATTTATACTAAATATGTCTATTAAGAGAAGCATCTAGGGGAATATCCTTCTAGAAGTGGAAGCTTATATTAGGTCTTCTTACATCTGCCTTATTCTATTTTATTGAAAGGTCTTATTAATATTGACCTTTATTACATCCGAATACATTGATCTACCTATGTGCGGGTTAGGAACTTAACAAAATATTATATCTCAAGAATGAATTCACATGGACCCAGAATGAATTAGTGCTATATCTCAGCTTCCATTACCCCACAACAAAAAGGCTATGCAATCCTTCTTCGTGAAAATCAATTTTGTGAGAAAGTTCACCACTAAGTTTGTTGAAAATATCAAACCCTTACAAAAAATGATTTGCAAAGATGATGAATTTAACTGGGATGATGAACGGAAAATTTATTTCAGCAATATTAAGACTGCAATATCTCAAGCTCCATTTTTTCAAAGTCCCAACTTTAGCAAAGAGATTTTCCTTTCCACTTTTGCCTCCAACCAATCATTAGTTGCAGTATTGAATCAGAAGGATGATGACAACAATTAGGCCCCAGTCTCATTTATGAGAACTAGTCTCCAAGGGGCCAAACTAAATTATCCTGCTATAGACAAGAAGGCTTATGTGGTGTACAAGGCAGTGAAACATTCCAGATCTTACATCCTAAAGAACCATACCAAAGTCATTGTGCCTCATCCCATAGTCTGATCCCTATTCACTCAACAAGAGATGGGGGAAAGAAGAGGGAACTGAAGGGAAGTGGTCCAAGAATTTGATATCGATATAAAACCTACCAAGATAGTTAAGGGAGAAGGATTATGTAAACTGGCAGCTGAAGCCGAGGACCAAGTAAATGAAGGCCCC
Source organism: Picea sitchensis (assembly GCA_010110895.2). Lineage (NCBI taxonomy): Eukaryota > Viridiplantae > Streptophyta > Pinopsida > Pinales > Pinaceae > Picea > Picea sitchensis. The sequence continues at coordinate 36,655 of SNQJ01S0140887.1, forward strand.
AGGTGGGAGAATGAATTGGAATTATGGTGTAGTGAAGATTCATACATATCCTCTGAGCAGGAGTTTTGGTATGGGAAATTATATTATCTCTTTCACCATGGGACTTGCCCAGAAAACCTAAACCATAAGGGAAGAATAGCTCTCAGGATAAAATCAACACAATATCACCTCATAAATTCAGTGCTCTTCCTCGTTAATTATGATGGGGTAATTTTAAGATGTCTTGAATGAGAAGATGCAGACAAGGTTCTGAAAGAGATCCGTGATGGTCCTATAGGTGGAAACTTCGCAGGAAACACCACCGCTCACAAAATACTAAGAGATGGATATTATTTTTCTACTCTGTTAAGGGATTCTCACACATACGCTAGAAACTATAAAACTTTTCAAATGAGCGCAGGAAGGGAAAAGAGAGTAGTTGTCCCACTCCAACCTGTGGCCATATCCAGGACATTCGAGCAATAGGGGTTAGATATAATAGGAGACATTACGACAAGTTATTCAAAACAACATAGATATATACTGACTACCACAGACTATTTCACGAAATGGGAAAATGATGTCCCTCTGACTCATGTGAATGAAAAAGTGGTGATCCAATTCATAGAACAACAGTTGATCACAAGGTTCGGTATGTCTTCCATCCTTGTTTTCGAAAATTTCGCTTACTTTTATTCCACCCTATTAAAATAGTTTTCTTTAGACAAAGGAATCATAATCAGATACTATGCAAACTACTATCCACATGGTAACAAAGTGGCATAATCAACCAATAAGAACCTAGTGAGGATATTAAAGAAAACAATTGCAGACAACCAAAGAAATTGGCACACTTCACTTCATGATTCCTTATGGGCTGATAGAGTAACACCCAAGGAAGCTATAGGGAATTCCCCATACTTTCTGGTATACAAACAGGAATCCATTATCCTGAATGGGATATATCTTCCATCTCTTCAGATTGTTTAGTATTCTAGAGGACAAGCATCATCAGTTATACAACAAAGAATTGATACCCTACTCATGCTGGAAGAAGAAAGGGAGAAAGAAAAATCAATGTTCATTTCTCATCAGTAGATAGTTAAAAGGTGGCTTGACAAGCGTGAGGCCAAAGAGAATAATTTTGAAGTAGGATACGTAGTTTTGAAATGGGACAGAGTGAATGAGCCAAAGGGAAAACATTCAAAGTTTCAGAATCTATGGCTTAGACCTTTTCATGTAGTCGATAAAATTGGGGTAGGAACGTATCGGTTGAAAAATGTGAGGGGGGAACCTGACACCCTCTCGGTGAATGGCCAAGCCCTAAAACAATATTTCTATTAAAAATAAATAAATAAATAAATGTGTGTGTTTTAACAATATTTTGTTTTTAGGTAGGCTGATTGCGGAGTTCTTCATTTTTTGTTTTTCTTGTGATAGTATTGTTTTCACTTTGAAGATTGTGTTCAACAAGGCATTGGTTGACCTTAGTCATGTGGTATAATGAAATCTGTTCTTGATTCATACAGTACAACAAAATAAGCGTTGGGATAATTGTGGTTGTTTTGAAGGATTTCTTTGTCTAACCTGTGCAAATAAACAACCTTGGCAAAGTGATGAAGTATCCATGTGGTGGTTTGGTAAAAACTAAAGGGAAAGATGGTAATATGGAAAGGACCTCATGTACCTCGAGATAGAGTGAGAAAAAATTCACCTTAACCATCTTATTTTCCAAATAACAGACATCCTCCTCTCCCACTCGCTCAGGGCATTTTGCCGAAATAAAATCAATTATATAAAATGAGCACAAAGCAGGAGAGGGTACGCATATAACTCCATAGGGGATATGGACACTCGCTGATAGTGGAGCAAGGTCTGTAACATTGGGGTGACTCTTCCGAGGCTATGGATGCTTGCTGGTAGTAGGGAAACACTATAGCAAGTGAATGATGAAAAATAAAAGGCCTACCTCCAATGAATACTTTAATCTACTCTTTTCATATGAGGGAATGGTTCATGGTTAAATGAAAAAGAGGTGGAGTAAACGTTGAAACCCCATAGGAAGGCCTGGATTCCCCAACCAGGGAATTTCAAGCACAAGGATAGAAGAGGCTCTGATAAAAACTAGTTAAATTCTCAATCAACTTCTGCATCAGTTGAGATAGGGGAAGGAAGATAGATTCCACTTTCTCCCAGTAAGTCACCATTTGTTGAGAACTCAACACACCCTAAAAGCCTTATCAAATTTTGTCACTTTTTGGGTACCACTTGTTTTCTTCATTTGTTTGACTCGATTTCATTTTGGGAAATGGTTTATCTTTGTTTGTTTTCATGAATCTTATCTCTTGTTTAGGTTTGTTTGAACTTGTGAAATCTCATGTCTAAAAGACCTTAACACCTGAATTAAGAATCGACAGCTAAACACTACACCTAACGCACTGAGGTTTGACATCAGAAAGAATTTAAGTAAGTAAAGGAACCACACAAAAACAATAGTCGTTGAGCATCAATCCTCATTAGCATCGGAAGAAGGAGGTTCTAGTTTGTGTAAGTTATTCGCATAAAGGTTCGAGAGATAGCTGATACCCTTCAGCATCCGTAAAATACAAGGAAGATAAACGATAACAAAGGACATAAAGAAATCACTGATAGTCGATGCTCGATACAATTTATCAGGATCGGGGAAAATCCAAAAGGATCACAAAAAACATTTCGACTATGATAAAGTTATCTTCGATCATCGATCCCCGATGCGTTTTTGGCATCGAGAAGTTTTCAAGGGAGCTGATCTAAGAGCACTTGGGTAGGTTTATCATCGATTATTGATCCTTAACACTTTTTGGCGTCAAAAAGTTAGGATTTTATTTTAGAACGAATGTATTAAAGAAATTCCCAACCCCGATTAACACGAGTGAATTAAGTCACTGGTATCAAATGCCACGTGTCTCTACTAGGTAAGAGGATCATATAGTCCAGTTCTATCCCGAGTAATTTTTGGTTCCCTAGGTCTTGTTATTGCACAATTTGTAGCCAGGTCAAATGGATATGAAATGGAAGGCCAAACTGGTGTAACAAGAACCTATCCCACCCAATGTCACCACGATGGGGAGGTTCTTTCTCTTTAGGGAGGTTAGGCCCAGCGGAGACATCCCCGGTAACCTAGAGTTTTGAAGAGGCAAAAGTTTAAAAGTCAAAGTAAAGTCCCCCCTTCACAGGTCACCACCAAAACAGATAGTCCTGGCTAAAAAACCAATAATGAAGTGAAGGCCCAGAGAAGAACGCCTGCCTGGAACAAAGCAACAACAAACCAATATATGCAAGCTATGATTCAATGGGTTAGTACTTCATAAGACCATCTAATATCAATATATAAGCGATTATAACAATAAATATTGATGAATTCAATGTTTGTTAATACAACAATGAAATAATATCACTTCACCAATAAATATCAAGATGATGTAGAAATCAATGTATCCAATCAATCCTTCATTCAATAAATTCATTAAGCCACCATCCAATTGCCTACAAAGGGAAAATTGTTGCATCAAGATGACATAACCAAGGGTGATGTCATCCTTCTTAGGGTTAGTAGTTAGTTACGGTTTCAATTTAGAAAAGGTTTTGAGAGTTGTTTGATCACTTTCACTTCAATGCTGGAGGCTCAAGATCAGTGCCTAAGGGTTAATGGAGTCAAAATGGTGAAGGACGCACAAGTTGAAGGGGGGCAAGATTTAAAGGAAAAGAGGGAAAGTTTTCAAGGTGCTTCTAAAGCAAGGACTTAAAGACATAACCCTAGGGGAGAGAGGCTCACTCTGGTGTTGCTAAAGCAAGGCCTCTTGCTCTCTCCTCCTTCTCGACAAATAGCTAGCTCATTGAAATGAAAAATCAAGACAAGAGAGTTTAAAGAGGGAGAGTGTTTCTAAGGCAAGGCTCTTTCATCAAACCCTAAAAGAAAATGGCCCTAGGTGTAGATAACCTAGGCCTGCGACATCCTCTTCCTCTTGAAGTTCAAAGGTATGGCTAGCTTAAGGGAAGAATAAAGAAAGAGCGTAGCTATGGCTAGGCTCTCTTCTTCTTCTTCAATGGCTAAAAGGTTTTTCTATCAGGGGATATGAGACAATGACCTACTTGTGTGTTTGTCCCCTAGGGTTTTGATTCAGCAATATTTATAAATATATGCAAGAAATTAAACTACAACCATTCAATCAAGATGTTTTGCAGAAAAATACTTACAAATCATCAAGAAAATAACCATGCAAACCTTCGTTGTAAACCTTCCTTCAAGGAAAATACCATAGAATGCCAAAAATCTCCTCCTTAAACAAGTGCGCCTTCCTCAAATCAGCCAATAACCCCAATAGGGTGCAAAAATCAGACCTCACTAGGATAGTGAGTGATGTGTTATGTCAAAATGAGAGTTAAAATCCTCAATATATAGTGTATCAATGACCTTAATTAATTTTAGGTCATAAAAATGGCCGACAAGACCAGAATATTGTTTTTACATTAAATTGTCAAATTAAAACCATAACTGAGTTGTAATAAAGGTAAACTCCCCTTCAAGGGAGGCGTTATCCCCTTTTAGGGTAGATGATACATCCATGAGCAAAACGTTAGCCCCTCCAGTGGCCTCTCCAACATCGCACACATGCCACTACTGCCCAGTCTGCCTACAAGAATGACCATGAAGTTGGATGATTTCATGGTGAGGATGGGGACGTTCTGAGCCTTCCAAGGCTAACGTTCCACTGAAAAGGGGTCATTTCCCCTAGGTCGGGCTCTGCCAAAGTGCCTCTAGTGAAACGTCCTCTTCTTCTTTGGTGAAAAACCTCGATCAAACAATGTCCTGTCTTTGCCCCTCTGACGGGGTCTCAACAACCATCTGATGGGCTCTTCAACCCCATGGAGGTCCGAACTAATCATCTCCCCATGTGTACCGGTCCAAATGGTACCTGTCCGTCAGGCATGGTCCTGCACATCAAACACTATGCCCTCCATAGCCTCATTAGTCACAAGGATCATAGTAATGTGAATCACATCTCATCATTAATATTTTCAAACACATGCATAAAAACCTTGATATATCATTCAACAAATCAAAGATATTACAAAAACCTACAATACAAGATCAAAGAAAAAGACAAGATGTCCTATTGGGCTAATATCCACAAGAAAAGGGAAGTCCCCAGGTAGGTTTCATCCAAGCCATGTAAATGAGGTGATGTGGCTAGGGGATGTCCAAACATGTGGGTAGAGTGAGAGCCAGGGATGCATAATGTTATCTTGTGGGTGCCTTTGTAGAAGGTGAGCTGTAACCGCCATGGATGCAATTTTTCCAAGCCTGTTCTTGCCTTTATTCTTTTCTTTATTTTCTTTTTCTTCTTTTCCTTTTTTTTTATTCAAGGGATAACCAGAGGACACTGCCTTAGCATGGTGACCAGAGATAACAATGTTACCCACAAGTACTTTCACAGAGATGAGAAGGTTGGCTCATGAAGAGACCCCCTTTCCCTTGGCCATGCAACCAAAGGTCACTGCCCTGGCATGGTAACCAGATGGTGGCAATATCATACTGTGAGGTACCCATGAACCTAATAGGTTGGCTCATGATGAGACCCCCTATCCTCTTGAGTAGGTCTTGTTTATATTTTCCAGGTCCCTCTTGTTTCTTACTGAGAGGCTTTTTATTTCCTTCTCGAGGATCCCTGGGTGAAGCATCTCGAGGTTTTATTTCTAGGCTTTTATCTTTTACCAATTGCTTTTGCCTTCTGGGCCTTTAGCCCCTTCTTCCCACAAGATAAGGTGCAACCCTACAAATAGGTCAATCCAATGCCTGGACAAGGGGAGTGGGATAAATTAGTGGGAGATAAGATGAAAAAGTGGTGGTATGATGACGACTCTTCAGAAATCCCACTGGTGGCAAACCAAAACCTATGGGTATAGGCTTTCTAGGGAACCCTGTCAATCTTCCCAAACATGGTCAAGTGGGCTAATGTAAGATCCAAGCAGTTATCAGGGATAAAAGGAATCAGATGCATATATCTAAAGGTTATAATGATCAAAAGTGACACGTACCATGATACCTGGACCAATTACCTCATGGAGCAAGAGCCTTCTCTGACACAAGACCAAGCCGATGGTGATGGATGTTGTTGCTACTAACAAGATGAATCTGATGAAAGAAGAAAAGGATGGCACCTCCAGGGCCATGCTTAGGTCGATCCTGCTCTCGGTACTCCATGTCTAGGACCTGTGGGCCTTGAGACATGATCTCCTAGTTATCCTTAGAAATCGGGGATAACATTTGGCTCCAACTTAGGGACATGTTCTCACCATAGAGCACATGAGAACCTCAACATCTCTGGCATAACCTACAGATCTGCTCAAACTCGATAGAGGCATCAGTAAAAAAAATGGGGCGGTAATGCCACCCCAGCATATATAGACATATATATAAACTAAAGTAAAACAATCAACATGCAAATGTAAAGGAAAGTACCTACCTTTACCTACCTGTTGGTTGGATATTTGATGTAGTCAAATGACCAGTGTAGCCAATCTAGTATTGTCACACGATACCTGCCTTTGTGCTTCATCATAAACCAAAACAGTGATAAATCAAGCACAAAAATGACATGGGTTAGAACATATATCACATCATTGGAAATCATAAAGTATAACTCATGGAGGTGGGTGGGAGGGATAAAATATTGCCAATTCCACATCTGAGGAAAGCACTCAATCCACCCCCGGAAAGGGTCATGAAAAGTCCAAGGCTCAGAACACTGACTTTAAGGGTTGGTAAACTGTCTACCTAGGATGTCTTCACATTCTGGATCTCTGGAAGGAATTGACAAAGATCTAAGAGAGGACTGGAAAAATCTCAAGGGAAGGTTGAAACACTAAGAAGATAGACCTAAACTCATAGTTTTTGACCAACCCATGCATTCTAGGGTTTGCTTCAGAGGAAACTCAATGTAAAAGACACTCTTCCCAACTATACCTTTAATGAACCAACGAGGCAAGGTAATAGAAGGTAGCTGGAAAAATGGGTCATAAGAATCCTTCTTTAGGAAAACAATGCTTTTACTCCTATCAAAATCCGAGCATAGTGGTGGTTGATAGTCATCTTCGCAGAAAGAATCCAAGTGATCATAGGAGTACTCATAAAAACCCTCAAGGTAAGACTGAAAAAAATCATGAAAAAAAGGTACTAGGTCATCCTTGGGTGTTTGAAAAGTATGGGTAAAAAATCCATCCCCTTGTTGCCACTGGTTCAAAGTAACCTGATGTGATATTTGTAAAGGCAACGCTTGCAGATGACTCTCAATGTCATAGATGGGATCCATGTCATAGCCAACTATATCCCACCTACGTCTCCCAACATGTATGAACTCATCAATTTCAACTATATTAGTATCAGTATCATAACATGGATGATTCAAAACACTCATATGATTATCTGTCTCCTCCTCCCTTTCCAAATCATAAAGTAGGAAATTATCAAAATTTTGGGGAGAAGGGTAACTTATTGTTTCTTCTTGCGCAGGAGCTTCGAGGATTTTGGTGTTTTTCGCATGTGTCATTGTTTCATCCTCATGAACTACTCCTTTGTCCTCGATTGTATAGCAAGGAATATCCACTTCGTTCAAGGCTTCCATTTCTCCCTCATTCTTTGAATCATGGAACAAGGTGTCATTGGAATCCTGAAAAGGAAAGCAACTAACCTCATCATCTTTTTGTGTAGGAGAAACATGCTCTTGGATTGCTTCATCAAAGGGAGGAGAATAGGTTGATACTTCATCATTTTTCTTAGGTTCCATCTCCTCAGCCACGTCTTCAAAAATCCCATGTTGAATGATGGTTTGTTCTTTTTCTTCCTGGAAATCATCAATGAATTTCTCATGGGCAAACAAATTTTCCATACTAAGAGCATCTGAGGTAAAAAGGTCTTTTATCCCGGATAAGGAGATGTTTTGTTCAATTCTTGTAGCCATACCGTAATCTTCATTGAGTGTCTTTGGGCCCCTTTTACTGAGGGGAAAACCTAGGTGCACCAGGAGCGCATGGGTATAGATATGGACAACATACTTGTCTTCAGGATGATGGCTTCTAGGAATCTGACATAAAGTGCCCTCAAACCTACTATGGAAGTCAAATAAGGTTTCATTTTCAGTTTGTTTTATATGCTCAAATATTTTTAGTAGTACTGAGATGTCTCCCAATCTTAAGCCCCATTCTTTGAGAAATAATTCTTCTAGCTGGTTCATGGAGGTGATACTAGCATCGAGAAGATTATCATACCACTTTTTAGCATTCCCATGAAGAGTGGTGGGAAAAAATTTCATCACCACATCTTCGGCATCATCACTGACAGGATGGAGTCCAAAATAAGAATAATATTCATTCATATGAAATTCGTCTCTTTCTCCATCATCACCAGTAAATCTAGGGAGCCATCTTTCGAATATCGAGGGCATTTGTCATGGGTATATTGGAATTTTTCTCATGTCTAAAGGATTGTAATTCCCGAGATCCCATTGTGAAGTCATTGTTGGCTTCATCATCAGTGGAGTCGCTAGATAATTTTCTTGAAACTATCAAAACATAAGGGAAAACACCCTAGTGGAGTTGCCAGGTAAGATTGTAAGATAGGAATTCTAAAGGCAAGGCTTATCGAAAAGTTGTCGTCTTGAGGAAGGTTTGACTTAGTGTTCCCCGACAATGGTGCCGAAATGTTATCACATAGTTTGTAGCTAGGTCAAATGGCTATGAAATGGAAGGCCAAACTGGCGTAACAGGAACCTATCCCACCCAATGTCACCACGATGGGGAGGTTCTTTCTCTTTAGGGAGGTTAGGCCCAGGGGAGATGTCCCCGATAACCTAGAGTTTTGAAGAGGCAAAAGTTTAAAAGTCAAAGTAAAGTTCTCCCTTCACAGGTCACCACCAAAATAGATAGTCCCGGCTAAACAACCAATAATGAAGTGAAGGCCCAGAGAAGAATGCCTGCCCGAAGCAAAGAAACAGAAAACCAATATATGCAAGCTATGATTCAATGGGTTAGTACTTCATAAGAACATATGATATCAATATATAAGCGATTATAACAATAAATATTGACGAAGTCAATGTTTTTTAATACGACAATGAAATAATATCACTTCACCAATAAATATCAAGATGATGTAGCAATCAGTGTATCTAATCAATCCTTCATTCAATAAATGCATTAAACCACCATCCAATTGCCTAGAAAGTGAAAATTGCTACGTCAAGATGAAGTAACCAAGGGTGACGTCAGCCTTCTGAGGGTTAGTAGTCAGTTAGGGTTTCAATTTAGAAAAGGTTTTGAGAGTTGTTTGATCACTTTCACTTCAACGCTGGAGGCTCAAGATCAGTGCCTAATGGTTAATGGAGTCAAAAAGGTGAAGGACACACAAGTTGAAGGGGATGAGATTTAAAGGACAAGAGGGAAAGGTTTCAAGGTGTTGCTAAAGTAGGTCCTTAAATATGGAACCCTATGGGAGAGAGGCTCACTCCAGTGTTGCTAAAGCAAGGCCTCGTGCTCTCTCCTCCTTCTCGACAAACAACTAGCTCACTGAAAAGAAAAATCAAGACAAGAGAGTTTAAAGAGGGAGAGTGTTGCTAAGGCAAGGCTCTTTCATCAAACCCTAAAAGAAAATGGCCCTAGGTTTAGATAACCTAGGCCTGGGATGTCCTCTTCCTCTTGAAGTTCAAAGGTACGACTAGCTTAAGGGAAGAAGAAAGAAAGAGTGTAGCTATCGCTAAGCTCTCTTCTTCTTCTTCAATGGCTAAAATGTTTTTCTATCAGGGGACATGAGACAACGACCTACTTGTGTGTTTGTCCCCTAGGGTTTTGATTCAGCAATATTTATAAATAGATGCAAGAAATTAAACTACAACCATTCAATCAAGAAGTTTTGCAGAAAAATACTTACAAATCATCAAGAAAATAACCATGCAAACCCTAGTTGTAAACCTTCTGTTGTGGGGTATTCTACCCTACGGACTAACAAGCTAGGGTTTTGAGCTTGTACGCAGATCGTGACCCTTAAGACTTAACTTTTAACCTTCTACCCAAAATCTCAACCCCTTTTCTCATGCAAACATGGGAAGAATCGACTCACCTTTTTACCGATGATTGAAGTAGATCCTCCGTTGAGCCTTTATCTCCTCGCTGCTGCTGCC
>SNQJ01S0140889.1:0-12388 GCA_010110895.2 Picea sitchensis
GGATTTTGGTTGAGGTACATGTTGGGTACATGGTTAAGACAAGTAGTTGATGAGTTGGCACATACATGAGGTGTATAGTTGATGATGTTGGTAAATCTTGATCAATCATAGTCTATGTGTATTTGATGCATGATTAGTACATATTTGGTGCATAGTTGATGCACTCGTTGATGGTACAAGTTGAGGTACATGTTGGTGAATGGTTGATGCACTTCTTTATGGTACATGTTGATTACAAGTTGAGGTACAAGTTGATGCATGGTTCAGGTTATTGGTACAGGTTGTTTGGTACAGGTTGATTGGTACAGGTTTACAGCAGTATATCTCAGAGTGATAGTGTGACAGTGGTTCCATCATTCTACTTATACGTCAGGGAAATTGGACAGGGCAAGGACAGGTGGTTGTAGCCACGTTCCATTTGTAGCCAGAGAACATAGGGGGTTGTAGCCTCCTTTTGGTTGAATCTAGAGAATTGGGGAGTTGGAGCTTCCCTCGGGTTGTAGCATGAGAAACTAGGGGGTTGGAGCCTCTTTCCAGTTGCAGTTGGAAAACAAAAGAAGTTGGTGCTTCCAATTAATGTAATTCTTAAAGACATATAAGAAAACACATTCCATGGTTTTCTCCCTCTTTGAGTTTCCACGTAAAACACTGGTGTACTGTGTATGTGTGTGATTGTTGATTTGTTCATTGTTTATTTACTCTGCAACTATTGGATTATAATGCTACATTGATATAACACTTGCATTTTATGTTGAAAAAGGATTTAATTGCTCTATTATTGATTCACTCCCCCTCTCAGTAATCCAACACCATTCTTTTAAATAAAGAAACATGGATCAACACATGCAATTAAAAAGAACCTGCTAAACCATCCAAGAAAGGAACAATGTGCCATGGACAAAAAATAACAAGCATACATGCACATTATAAATACATATCTCAAAGATAAATAAATACACAATGGAATATACATTATGCAAAAAACACAGAGAGCACTTATCTTTTCAGATAAACATTCACCAACTAGTTGCAGACCAAGGACGTTCCTCCCAACCATAGACATTATTGTTCATTCACTCTCAACAACAATGTCACCCCCAAGCTAGGGCTATGAATCCACAAGGATGGGTCCTAGGCCAAATCTAAAAAAACACACCAGTTAGTTAACAAGATCTCAGGTTTTCCCAACCATACATCAATCCTAATTTCTAGCTCTCTTTCCCCTTCAGCCTGCACAACCCAAAGAAATGAACCCCTTTCTCTTCCATGCATCCCCTCGGGCTATTCCATTTCTCTCCAGGGCTCCTTTTCTATTGATCAAGAAATATCCATGACAAAAAATCAAATGATTCTCAGTTGTGATGTTTCTTTGAGAACTACCATCAATATCATGCACACACACATTCATTCCCACCTAGAATGATTAATAATTCCTCACAACCATCTCACAATGGCTCTCCTCCTCCAGGCATTTGTTGGACAATGGGTTGTCATTGATGTCAACCCATAGAGCTTGATGTTAACCCTTAGAGATTGATGTCAACCCTTGGAGAGGTACAAATATGTTGGACAATTTATTGACATTTGTATGATCAAGATTGATGGTGAGTTAGTTGGGTACAATTTATGTAGTCTACATGTAGCCCCATAGGTGTGGTTATGGGACCCGAATTTGATTCAGGATTTTGGTCATGAAGGATAGTGTAATTGTAGGTAATAATATCATAGATGGATAGTACACATCATTTCATTTCCGGTGATATGTGGTACACCACATGGTTCCTCACGGTTAGGGAGATATGTCCTTGTGAAGTTGGAAGCCTAAAGAATGGTCAAGAATCCCTAGTTAGTTACAATTCAGTGAATGAAAGGGTAAAGTATTTGCAACAAGAAATATATAGAAGCCCTAAGTTTAAGGGAAGAGGTTACCTATCAAAATTATAAATACCCCTCAAGGATTTATTCACAAGTACACTCACACACTTACATTGAATATCTATCTTATGAATGTTATGGTCTAGTATTATGATCTTTTGGCTAGTTTTTGATGGAGAATTATGAGGTAGCAAAGAAGGATAAGTGTGATGTTTTTGGGATTACATCTAGGAGAGAAGGAAAATCTAAGGAAACTCTAATTAGGGTCATCCTAGTGGGTATCCCATATCTGTCTAGCGAGGAAATCACATGTTGTCTTATATCTGTCAAGCGAGGCATCCTCGCAGGCCAGCTAGTATATGTCTAGCAAGGCACTTACAAAATTGAGAAGAATGTTGGTACCAAGCTGTTGAAGTTGAGTATTTCCATGAGGATTGAAGGTACTCCAAAGTTAAGAGGTATGTTTTATATGTGTTTTGATGATTAGGTGATGGTACATAGTTGAGTTTTGGAGCATGATTGAGGTGTGTATTTGGTATTTTGGTTGATAAATTGGCATATGGTTTGAGGCATATACCTGAGGTAAATGTTCTGTGATGTTAGTACTTCTTGGTGAAGTTTTGGTACTTACTTTATGGGGAATATAATGAGTGATATGATATTTGGTTGAGGAATATATTTGATGTATTGGTTGAGTTATATCTCATTGATGTTGATACATATTTGAGACATATGGTTGGCACATATTTGAGGCACATGTTTGGCATATACTTCAGGCACATGGTTTGAGGTACATGATTGGATGCATGTCTTGTTGATGTTGGTATAATACTTGTTGAGGCATACCTTGGTTCTTGGTTTGGCACATGATTGAGGTGCATGCTGGACACTTGATGTTGGCATAGTACTTGAGGCACATCTTGGTGATATTAGCATATTGGTGGAGGCTTGTGCATGGTTCACACATGGTATGGTACATGCATTGATGGTTGGCATGCATGGTTGAGGTGCATGGTTGGCACATGGTATGGTATGTGGTATGGTATAGGTGGTGATGATACAGGTTTGGTGCATGGTTGATGCATATTTTATGGTACATGGTTGATGGTACAGGTTGAGGTACATGTTGATGCATGGTTGATGCATGGTACATGTTGGTACTTGGTTTAGACACATATCTTGTGATGGTATGTGATGATACTGGTACATGTTTAGTAGAGGCATGTGTTGGTGATGTTGAGCATATGGTTTGAGATATTCGCTTAATGATATTGGCATGAGTTGCATGCGAATGAGAGTGGATCTGGTTTAGTGGATGAGATAGTGATTAGTTGGACAGGTTGTGGTGATAGTGGTTGATGTGAAAGTGACAGTGACAATGGCAGTGACAATGGCAATGATTATGGTAGTGAAATTTTTTCTACACTTATATTTTAGGGCAACATGATGGGGCAAGGAAAGGGGGTTTGAGTCAGAGAATTAGGGAGTTGGATCTTACTTCAGGTTGGAGCCGAGAACTAGGTGGTTATAGCCACCTTTCAGTTGGAGTTGGAGATTTGGTGGTGATCAATAGAAAGAACTCCTGAAGCCCGACATTCTGAAGTTAATCGCATTTATTGGTCATTGGAGGAATACAGGTCGTAGATCGTCGCTAGTTCACATGTTTGGAGTTCAGCTATTTGGGAGGAAGTGCAGTCTAGGATGGGAATATATTTGAAGCCCAGAGTTAACACAGACCATCAATCCATGGAAAACATTAGTCATCAAATTTGTAAGTTCTGCGTTCAACCATTCATGGGAATTGCAGCTTGGAGCTGTTAGGACTCTCAAAGCCGAAAGTCCTGGAATCTTGGTGAGCCATAGATCTTGACAAGTAATTGGGACAATTGATTCCCTCCCTTTGTTTGGAGGTTCGTGAGTTTGCATTTTCGGTGGAATGAAGGTGTTTTGTGGTTGAAACTCTCAGAGCTCGAAACTCCAGAGCGTCGAATTAGCACCCACTAGCTAGGCGCTTGGTCATAGCCCGCAGTCACATGCGGTTTCCACCAAAATTAAAGGGCTAGCGCTGAATTTCAATTTTAAAGCAAAAGGGGGCTTAGAATAAAAGTGTCTATGGGGTTTTGTGGAAACTGCATGAAGAATACAAAGGGAATGTGAACATAATAAGGGGATCCGACAAGGATCTGAGAGTTGTTTCAGCTTCGAATTCAAACGATCCTAGACTGAGAGGTCACGCAAAACACAAGTAGTGGATGGGGGTCTGCATCAAGTGGTATCAGAGCACAAAAAGAAAATTGATACCATCAAGTAGTATCAAAGAGGATTTTTTTTGTTAGACAACAGGCAAAGGAAAAAGAGAGAGTGTTGATACTTTGTTTTGTGTGAAGATCTGTTTGCAGACAGCAGGTAGTAGACTTTCCAAGAGGAAAGGATAAGGAGAAGATGGACACTAAAGGCCATAGGCAAGGTCGAGAAGGATACCACAAGAATATAAGAAAAGAGAAGGTGGAAAAATAGCTTGAGGAGACCAGAGGAGAGTTCGACAGGTTGATGTTGAGGATGCAACAAGAAGCACAAGAAAGTTGGAGTTATGAGTGGCCCTTGAAGAAGAAGGTAAGATGACCCATCCAAAAGATAATTTCCAAGAGGAAGAAGCAAATGTTGACAATGTGGTTGAGGCAAGTGGAAAAACTCAGTGACACAGAGGAGGATATGGTTTGTGTTTGTGAACTAGAAATTTGAGAGAGACTCAATGAGGAGGAAAAGAGATCATCTAGAGATCTCGCAGATTTCCAGGAGGGAAATGAGAAGAGATCGGTCGAAGATCTCATAGACTTCCAGGAGGGTAGAATAGATAATTCAGGTTTCTAGGTGGACAAGGAATAGGATATGAGACTGTCTGAGAGTCTCGTGAACTTAGAGAGGAGTTCATATCAGCAAGGAGTGCTAACAAAAATGAAGGTGAGACTATCGGAGAGTCCCAAGAATTCAAGAAAGGGTTTAGATCAGAAAGGAATGTTGACAGAGGAGGAGGATCAGAGATGCATTATGATCATTGGGGGAATGTTGGCCCTTGACCAGGTTTTTTGGAAATTCTAGTCATGTTTGACCAATTTACGGACTTCGACAGGCTAGTCGAAGATGGAGCACCAGGCGAAGCGGAGATTGCAGGATCTCGCCACCTTTTGCGCACTTTTTGGGTTTAGGGTTTATGTAAAGGGTATGGGATGTCGGTCCATGATTTTACCCATGATTAGGCCCTTTTTGTAATGTATAAATAGAAATCTAAGTGATGTAAGTAAGAGAGATATGCGGTGTTACGCTAAGTGCAAGAAATGTAAGTAGTTGGATCTATGTGATTGAGTAAGCTCTGTGCATATTGTGTATTGAGAACTTGTAGAGATAAGTGCAAGTGATTGTAAGAAAGGATCTGTGCTGTGTCAAGCTCAGGGAAGGAGGATCTAGTGAGGTTCGCGCAGATCTCCTGTCCTATGCGAAGTTGGTTTTGAGGCTCTATGCATGTAAGGAGATTGACATAAGATAATAAATAAGAAGAAGAGTTGGTGGATGTAGCCCCACGCTGGGGGTGAACCACGTATATCATGTGTTATGGTTGCTTTGTGTGATTGATGTGATTTATGCTTAGTGTTTTTATCTTAATGTATGTTAGATGCATCTGATATAGTAGCTTAGTGCTTAGTAATGTGAATGAATGCTAGACCTGATCTGCTTCTATGTGCTAAGTGCTTGAATGTGTTAGATCTTGTTGAATACTTCATTGCTTTGTAATTAGGGTTTTACCTGTGATGTGAATAAAAGTTAAATACTAATGAATGTTAACTACTAAGTGCTCTGTTAAGTATTGTAATCACAGATCTGTGTCCCATATAGGTTGTAGACACTTGAGTCATGCAACCCCCCCTGTCTCTACCTCAGGTGAGACTTCATCTGCTTCGTAGGTGTTGCTGAAAAGGCTGGTAGTTAGGGTTTTGTTGGTGTGATGTTGAAGCGTTGAACCCTGGGTCTGCCCCTGTGCCAACAAATGGTTCCATTGTCAAGACATGAAACTGTGATTGATGGGAACTGAAGAAAAGAGAAAGATCTGTGCATAGATATGTTTCCCTATTGCACAGTACTCTACTTGATTTGTGAATATCTGTGCTAAGAAGAGAAGTTTGATCTGAAGAAAAGAGGTAAGATATTAAAGATTTGTGTTCTGATAAAAGGTTAGATAAGTGGAAATTGTTTTTTCGAAATAATGGATCTAGGTATGTTTAATAGATTTGATCCTAGTCTGAAAACTAGGGCACAACTAGAAGAAAGAAGATATGATATGAATAGATCTGATAGAACTATTGAAAGATATGTTATTCCTATGCATAGAAATAATTGTTGGACTAACAAGTGGATGTAGGATCCTAGAAAGAATTATTTGCAAGTCCATCATTGTGATCCCAGTGCGTAGTACAAGAAAGGTTGGGGATCGTTCAAGAGAAAGAGAGGATTGAATATTTGTTATAGTTGTAGAAGACCGGTACATCTTGCTAAGGAATGCCCTGGTAGAGATGCTATTTTCCTTTGTTGTAAAGATACTGGACATGAAGTTTTGGATTTCCCTAGAATGATTGATAAAGTTGAAAAGATGAATATGAAACAAGAAAACCCTGAGGAAGGCCAAAAGACTAAGAATATGCTAAAAAACCAGAAAGAATCAGAGGCTATATTATTACAGATGAAAGAAACTCTGAATGATCACAGAGACACTAGTTTATCAGAGATCTTAAAAGAGAAAGAGTGCATAGAAACAAGAATAAGAGACTTCGACATAGACTGTGTATTGGATGCAGAAACACAGGTGAACATTATGACAGAAAGTACTTGGGAAATCTTAGGGAATCTTGTTATGGTTCCTTCACTTTGAGGGATAGGATTGTTTAAAGGAAAGTTGATAACCCTATGTGGAAGACTTTCCCATGTACCTATGATTACTCATGGAGCATCGACAAAAGAAATATTTGAGGTCATTAAGTTTATTGAGAACAACGACCCCTTTTCTCTTTTGCTAGGAAAGACATGGGCTGAGAAAGATCAAATCCGAAGGAAAGAAGAAGAGGAAGCTATAGAACAAAAAAAGCAAGAATTAAGAGATTTCATAGCTAGGAGAATAGCGCGCTTAATAGAAGAATAGGAGGACAAGTCAAAGAAACTTAGGGCTAGAGACTGGGCTGTCGAAGTTGAAAGAACACAGGAAGACTTGAAGAACCTATCCATACAGGAAAGTAGAACACCTACTCTAGAACGAGAAGAAGGATTAACTTCGAGACCTTTGAAATAATTTCACTAGTGAAAATTTACTATGTTAAGTACATATAAGAATAAGAATGGGAAGAGGAACCCAGTAACTCAAATCACAGGAAAGAAGGCCAGAAATATCAGCAAGAAGAAAGCTAAGTTAGAAAAATTGCAAGAGGTTCCGGAGAGGACTTCACAGAAGGAAGGCTTACAGAATTTGAACCTTCTCGGGATATCAGAACAATGTAGATTGGCACTTCGCCATGGCAGAGAAATATGATCATTAGAGGCGTCCTGACCATTAGAAAGACGCTCTAGAATGGCTAGAAACATAGTTATTGTCGGAACGTTTTCCATTGGACTGTTGGGACTGCGCCATAACAGATGGAACTATATTGATTGAGGCATTCCTACCCGTTGGAGGGATCCATTATGATGTTATCTATTTAACCCGTCAAACTTCTTACCGTGGAGACTTTTGCAAACAATGATTATTCAAGACCACAAAGAGATGACTATTATCATGCTTTTCTTATTGAGACCTCATTACCCATTCTATTACCTTTTGTTTTTGTTCACCGACCCAAGACATATGATCTTGAGCATGCATGTCGGACGACATTAGCGCAGTAGAAAAGTTTGTTGAAGAGATCCTAATAGACCTCATGGTTGAGAAGGTGATATCTACAAGAGTTCAAGGTTCGTCGACAAGAGGAGTGCAAGCATCCCCATTGACTAGACATCGATCTGGACCCTCCCAAGCTGCGACATAGAAACAAACCAAGAATCGTGATGACTTGGCGAATGCGAAGCTCATCCCATCAATCATGCCCGACTACATCTCACCTCTAGTTGGCACAGTGAGTCGTGACAGCATCTCGAGGGACTTCGACTACACATTGATTACTACGTACCTCCTAAAGGGGATACACGCAATCAAACCGCAGTTGGAAAGTATTATGATATTGAAGATCAGTGACTATAACTTGGGAGATCGCAAGAACTACGACATGCTCGCACCTCACAAGTATTTGACCAATAAAATGGGGAAGAAGTCGAAGATAATCCCCCAACCATGGACCATGGACCTTGCGAGGTCCACAATCCTCAATGTGATGAAGTTACCGCACTTCAGAAGACATCAGGAGGTTAACATGTGCATTAATCTCTTGTTGTTAT
The DNA here is from genome assembly GCA_010110895.2 of Picea sitchensis. Taxonomy (NCBI): domain Eukaryota; kingdom Viridiplantae; phylum Streptophyta; class Pinopsida; order Pinales; family Pinaceae; genus Picea; species Picea sitchensis. The sequence goes on from SNQJ01S0140889.1 coordinate 8,347, forward strand.
GCTTCCATGGTGGTTACCTCTGGTTGAACAAGCATATCACAGTAGATCGTGCCTTGGCAAAGACAATCAAAGACACCTATGGCGATGTGGAGAAGGGGAAGCAGGGCTACAAGGTAGCTTCCATACAGAATGATGCAATGCACCTGGCTTGTCAGTTGATTGTTGGTAAGCTAGTCAGAAAGAATAGGACAATGCAGGTCACGGGGTTCATTGTCGACCTTGCAGGAAAATGCATTGAAGGACTACAAATGAACTGGGCAAGCTACCTCATCAACCGGTTAGAGAAAGACTATCGTGAATATCAGGATCAAGGATATGAGTTTCATTTCAGTTGGCTTTTGATTCTCATCGCCTTCATTGCTTGGGAGATGCTAGAAGGAGATACCTTCCTTGAAATTGAGTCGTCTGAACCACTAGCTGCAAAGTTCACTACGTTATGGTACTCAAGTGACATGGCGAAGCAATGGAAGTCAAACGCAGTGTTCCACACCTATTATCTGCAGCTGAATAGGGCCATTGAATCCTTCCCTCGCATGACACCAAATACGCTGCATTAGTTCAGGCCATTTGCGAAGTTCCACGTAGATAAACATTTCATATATATCATTGCACGCAGAGATGAACAGAAAAAAGAGATCCAGTCTTATTATAAACTCACTAAGGAAGACATGGAAGAAATCACTAAGGAGTGGCCTAAAAAATTCCTAGTTCCAGTTGAATGGAAAGAACTGTCCGACCCTGACCTCATAGGAAGTCTTGTAGTCACCCGCGAAGAATATGATGCACTTAGCAGCGAAAAGAAGAAAAAGAAAGAAGAGCTACAAGAAATACACAGCGCATCAGAAGAGACTACATCAGATTCACCTGAAGGGGGAGGAGGTGACGAAGTGGACAAAGAAGAGGATGAAGGGGAAGAAGACAAGCAGAAGCAGGGTGAAGTAGCACCGCCTAAAGATCCCCTCGAAGAGACAGAGACATCCAAGAAAATAAATGTTTCTCCAAAGAAACCTACAAGGCGGAAGAAGTCAAAATCCAATAAACCACCATTTCAGAATGTGCTAACGGTGGATGACATCAACCTTATGATTTCCATTGTGTTAGACACCTTGGAGGATATCTTGCAGAGAAGTGAATCCAAACATGAGACAATGTTTGATAGGATCAAAGAAGAGCTTAAAGGAGTACAACATATTCTCTATTTGAGTTGCGCAGTGTCTACTGCACCACCGCCATCAGAAGGAGAAGAGTTGGGAGATGAGCCTGCCCAACTACACAAATTAGCAGACTCAACAGAAGCTTGCCTTCATCATGTCTAGGAGGAAAAGGAATAGGCCACAGAGGCCCTGAAGCAAGCAAAATATGAATCCATAGAGCAACGTTGGGTCACACAACAAGAAAAAGATGACCTCCAGGCAAAGTTTGCAGAGGATAGAGCACAGATCCAGAAGGAGAAAGAACAACTTCTCATAGAGAATATCATATTTAAAGAAGAAGTCACTAGAGCACTTCTCTCTGTGGCAGGCTTAGAACAAAGGGAAGAATAAATAGCTGAGATCTAGGTGGGGAAGCTCATTAAAGCCATTCAGCAGCTCCAAGCACGAATTGCAGAACTCGAATTACAAGCCATTCCAAGCACTCCATAGTAAGTGCGAGATCAGAGAGAAGAAACTACCTGGAGCGCAATCAAGAGAATCAAGGCATTGGCCTTGGAATGCAAGCAACTCAGTATTCAAAGTGCACAACCTTATGAGCACCTTGCAGAGGATCCAAAACTAAGGACATTAGAGTCACAACTCTAGGAGGTGAAGCAACAAGCAACAACAGTGAAAGCACAGTTGAAGCCACTGTCAGTGATCGAGAGAATGAAAAGGTCCCAGGAACAACACACGATTCAACAACAGGTCCATGCCATCAAGAGTAAAGTCATGAAAGTGACCCAAAGACTCCAGCTAGTGTAGGATGAAGCTTGCACACTTTTTGAAGAGATTGAAGGACAAGGTGAACAACTAGAAAAAGTGGTCACCTCAATTGAACAAGGATTGGAAGGACCTATCATCGAGAAGGTCATTCAGGAGTTCATTGAGCAGGAGTCCATGGTGAAACAGCAGGTCGAAGTAGCTCAAGACAAGCTCACAGCCTTCGAGGCAAAGTTACCCAGATCAGAGTGACTCGGGATGAGTCACAGGTGAGTGCTGGGGGCCTGTTGGCCCTTGCCCAAGTTTTGTGGAAATCCTGATCGTGCTTGACCAATTTTGGGACTTCGACAGGCTGGTCAAATATGGAGTGCTAGGCGAAGTGGAGATCGCGGGATCTCGCCACCTTTTGCGCACTTTTTGGGTTTAAGGTTTATGTAACGGTTATGGGATGTCGGCCCATGGGTTTACCCATGCTTAGGCCTTTTTTGTAATGTATAAATAGAAAGCTCGGCGATGTAAGTAAGAGAGATATGCGGTGCTACACTAAGTGCAAGCAATGTGAGTAGTTGGATCTATGTGATTGAGTAAGCTCTATGCATATTGTGTATTGAGAACTTGCAGAGCTAAGTGCAAGTGATTGTAAGAAAGGCTTTGTGTTGTGCCAAGCTTGGGGAAGGAGGATCTAGCGAGGTGCATGCAGATCTTCTATCCTATGCGGAGTTGGTTTTGAGGCTCTGTGCATGTAAAGAGATTGATAGGAGATAATAAAGAAGAAGAAGAGTTGGTGGGCATAGCCCCATGTTGGGGGTGAACCATGTATATCCTGTGTTATGGTTGCTTTGTGTGATTGATGTGATTTATGCATAGTGTTGTTATCTTAATGTATGTTAGATGCATCTAATATAGTAGCTTAGTGCTCAGTAATGTGAAAGAATGCTAGACATAATCTGCTTCTAAGTGCTAAGTGCTTGAATGTGTTAGATCTTGTTGAATACTACGTTGCTCTGCAATTAGGGTTTTACCTGCGATGTGAATAAAAGTTAAATACTAATGAATGTTAATTGCTAAGTTCTCTATTAAGTATTGTAATCATAGATCTGTGTCCCAGCTAGGTTGTAGACACTTGAGTCCTGCAACCCCCCCTGCCTCTACCTCATGTGAGACTTCATTTACTTCGTAGGTGTTGCCTAAATGGAAAGTAGTTAGGGTTTTGTTGGTGTGTTGTTGAAGCATTGAACCCTGGGTCTACCCCTGTGCCAACAGGGAATCAGAATATTCTTGCCAAGTATCCCAGTATAGGCCAATGCATGTATTACACATGAGGAGATGATGTAGGAGGCATTTGAGGAAGAGGCAACGAGGCCGGATGTTTTTAAAACTAATAGTTTGTGTATGACTACAAGCAGTGTTGATTAAGTCGGCGATTTTTCGCGACTTATTGAAAAAGTCGCGACTTATTGAAAAAGTCGCGACTTTTTCCCCCTGCCGACTTTTACCCAGGAAAAAGTCGTGATTTTTACTGATTTGAATAAGTCGCGACTTTTTGAAAAAGTCGGCGACTTTTTCCCTAAAAGTCGCGAGTCGACTGTAAAAGTCACTGGGCGACTTAAACCCGCGCGTATAAGGGAGATTTTTGATTTTTTTTGAGTCATTTCTAAATCATTGTGTGAGGAGAAGGAAGGAGAAGGGTTTGTGGTCTTCCTCAATGACTTTGGGGGCAACTTAGCAAGCATAATCATCACCATCAAAGATTTCTAAGTGGAGCAAGGGTTCAATTTCATTTGCCAACCAGTGTTGAATCTTCCATTCATAGGTATGTATCTAAATCCCTCAATGTTAATGCTTATTTTCTATGGATTTTTGGAAGTTTGCTTGCCTCTTTGCTTGCTTATTTGCTTGCCTACGTTTTGCCTTTTTTTTTGGGTCATTTTGCCATGATTTTCTTTCCCATAGAACAATGTAATGTTATTTTTTTTTTGGGATAGCAAGCTTCAGCCTTGCTGTTAATTTTTTCTCCATGATGTTATTGTCATTTAAACTCATTTTTCATTGCTAATAATCTAATCTAGAGGTCTGATTTTTTTTACCAATGGGCTGTTATTTTTTTTTTAATGGGGTTTAATATC
>SNQJ01S0140889.1:12398-37359 GCA_010110895.2 Picea sitchensis
ATTATATATCAGACATCTACAGACTCCATCATGATGATGAATCATGAGATACATTTTATAATTATATATGTGATGTCATTTTGATGTATAACTTTTTATTTGGAATCCACTAGTGACTACATATATATCAGTGATTTCTCCATATTTATGTGCCAATGTGTTTATCTGATGTTGTTGTTGCTTTATATGTTTAAAATTTTGAAAAAAATGAATATATTTTGTATTTTTTAATGTTTGTCGTGGTTTTCCGATTTTTTGCCGACTTTTTCCGACTTTTGCCGAAACGATTTTTTCCGGACCCTCGCCGACTTTTTGCCGTGGCCGACTTAATCAACACTGACTACAGGTGAAGAAGAAAGATAGCTAGCAAGGACTGTCGTGGAGAAGAAAAAGGAGAAGACATTGATATTTTCCCAAGATATGAAGGAAGAGGAGCATTCAGATAAAATGCTCACTCAGTGGGAGAAGGAGTTAAAATTGCTAGAGGATTGGTTAGACAATCCAGAGACAAAAGAAGACTTACATAAAGACGTGGTCATGAAGAGTGAAGAAAAATTCCAGCATGAGGAGCAGCTGGAAAACATTGAACTTGTACCAATAGAAGGAGATGATAAGAGAGCAGAGGAACTGGTAGAAATGAAATTGTCAGAGGAGATGGTTGAGCAGCAACTTAGTAGCATCGGTGTAGAAGTAGAACCTACAGTAGAGTGGCAAGTCGATGCCATAGGAGGTGAAATCGGCATGGGAGATCGAGACGGTCTACCCTTTGATCTATGCGAAGAAGTGTAAGATCTGGGAGGAGGAGTAATAACCCAGAGAGGTCTCATCTAACAATTCAAGTTGGATATTGATGAAGAGAAGAAGATGCAGTAGCATAGAAGACTGCATGAGAGAAACTATTCAATCGACTAGTTGGACAAGGAGATAGAAGAGATAAAGAAGTTGATGTTGGAGTCAGCATAGAAGATAGTCAACAATATATGGAGGTTGACTAGAGGATGACCTTCATAAGAAGAAGGGAAGCAACAACAGCAAAAGAAAGGCAGAGGAGAAAGTGGAAAGCTCCAAAATGACGTTTGGGACCTAGGAGGATCTCAACAGCAACAACAGGGGAGCCATGAGCAGGAGCTCATCATTTTTGTCATCATGGGAGTATGATGTAGGATCATCACTCCACATCATCAGTGTGTCATCAATCTAGCGCAACAACGCACTAGGAGGAACAGGTTCCAAGGGAAGAGAGGTGCTAGCCCTCTCATTTTGAACTTAAAATTAAAAAAATTTAATGTAATTAAATGTTGTAAGGCTCAAGAAAATCTGAGCCACTATAATTGTATAGGCTGAGTATAAATTTTCCTTTAATAGCCTGCAGTTGTACATATCCTGAGAATCGCCTCAGATCTAAGGATGTAATTATCCATTAATGTAATAAGCTTAGTGGTAGTTTTCTTTAATTTTGAAATGATAACACTAGAGTAGTTTGGAGGGAAGGCTCGAGAGTCTACCTCATGTATAAATCAATGTAATGTATCTCGAGGAGAAGTTGTTGTTGTTGTTAGTTGGCAAAATTTGTCAACAATTATAAGAGAGAATAGAAGAGGAGAGGAGAGAGAGAGAGAGTTGAGACTCTGTTGCAGTACAGTATTGTACACATTGTAAAAAGACCATTCAATATTAATAAAAAGAGCATAATTCCTTGTTTTATGATTTACTATGTGTATGTTTCATGAGTTTTTTGAATGTGTTTGAACGTTTTATGTATATGTTTTTATGAATTCCATGGGTGTTTAAGAGGTTCCCTTTGTAGGAATTAGATAAAATTCTCAGTCTAAAGTTATGCGTGTTTTGGACACTTTAGGCTTGTGCAAGGAGTGCACACCAGAGTAGTTCGAAAACTCTGAGAATCCAGTGCAAGGAGTGCACTTGAACTCTGTTTCGAGTTCAGAAAAGAGAGTGCCAGGTGGGCACACTAGAACTGTTCTAAATCTCAGAAGGAATAGTGCAAGGAAAGGCACGTCAAAGTTACTGAATACTCTCAGAGAGAGCGCAAGGAGTGCACCTACATTTAGTGAAGTGTAAAATATCAGATGAAAACCCATGCAAGGTGTGTACCAGTCCAACACTTAGCCAAGTGTTGAGGAAGTCTCAAGGAAGACGAGTGCAAGGAGTGCGCAGAAAGATTTTTGGAAAAAGATTTAAGTTTGAGTCCTTTATAAGATCAAAGTGCAAGGAGTGCATAGAGAACACTTTTTTAAGTGTTAGTCAAACTTAAGAAGGCAAGTGCAAGGAGTGTGCCAGAGGCCAAATATTTCAAGTGCCAAAACTCAGGAGAAATAGTGCAAGTACATGCAGAGCCCAACAAGGAGTGCAAAAGGAGAAAACAATCTAAGTTTCATACTGCAAAAGGAGCACAAGGTGTGCACAGGAGAACTTATCTCAAGTTCCAAGATCAGGAGGTGTGGCGCAGACAGAGACCAAGCTACTGGTCCTGCAGAAGAAGATTCAAAGGTTAAGCCTTTGGAAAATATTGATGAATCCTTCATTTGGAAGAAAAGAGCAGTCAAATACTAAGTCGTTTGAAATATCGAAGAAATCCTTCATTAGATGGAAGGTTGAATTGCAACAGAGGAAGGAGCTACAGTAGTCATTAGATTGGCTATGGGAAGCAATCTGGACCATCATATCTAAGTCCATATAGGACGAGGAGCGTGCATGAAGGGAGAACAGATTTGAGCCATCAAATCTGAGCACAAGGATCAACACTCATCAGATCTGGGGAAGAATCACGGGGTTTAACCCCTGAAGTCCTCCGGACTTCACGTATTCAGTAAATTTCCATGTGTGAGGTGCGAAGGAGTCGAAAATATTGAAGTTATGAAGCTCAGAGTTAATTTGGAGCATTGATTAGGTCAAAATCATGTCAGCGGATTAGGAATTCTGGAAGCCCGATTATTTGGGAGAGCAGAGGCATGGAGTATTGAAGACTCCTAAATCTTCGAAGAGAGGAGTAGATCCTAGTCATTCACGGGCGGGGACACGTAGCACTAGATCCTGTAGTCCGGAGACTTGGCACTCCATAGGAAATCAAATTATAGTTTCTTTGAGTCGAAACTCCCGAATGCCCGAAATTTGGAGTTAATCTCAACCGTTGGCTAGAGAGGGACACGTGGAAGGTAGATTTGACATCCTCTAATTCTAAGTTTGGAAGTAACAAGGGGTTGTGTTGCAGAAACGCCCAAAGTCTCGAAGCCCAGAATAGATCTGAGTCGTCCAGCCGCTAGGAAGTGTGAGTTGTTGATTAAGAGCTTTGTGAGTTCACCATTTCGGTACTCCGGAGGATCTGAGGTGTGGTGCTGTGAAAAGCTTCGAAGCCCAGAGCGCGGAGTAGATCTCAACCATCCATTGAGAGGGACACGTGGACCATAGATCTAGTCCTCCATAATTTTTCCAATTCATAGATCCGGAGAGATGGTGGTGATTAGTAGAGAGAACTCCTGAAGCCCAACATTCTGAAGTTAATCATGTTCATTGGTCATTGGAGGAATAAGGGTCGTATATCTCCGCTAGTTCGCATGTTCGGAGTTTGACTATTCAAGAGGAAGTGCAGTCTAGGAAAAGAAGAGATCTGAAGCTTGGAGTTAAGACGGACCGTCGATTTGTGGAAAATGTCAATCATCATATTTGTAAGTTTGACATTCGGTTGTTCACATGCATTACAACTTAGAGCAGTTACGACTCTCAAAGACCAGAGTCCCAGAATCTTTACGAGCCCTATATCTTGACGAGTAATTGGGACCGTCGATTCCCTCTCTTTGTTTGGAGGTTCATGAGTTCGCATTTTCGAGGGAATGAAGGTGTTGTATGGTTTAAATTATTGGAGCTCGAAGCTCCAAAGCGCCGAAGTAGAACCCGTTAGCTAGGTGCCTGGTCATAGCCCGCGGTCACATGCGATTTCTGCAAAAATTAAATGGATATCACTAAATTTTTATTTTAAATCCAAAGGAGGCTTAGAATAAAAGCACATGCGGGTTTATTTGGAACCTGCATGAAGAATACAAAGGGTCTATGAACATAATAAGAGGATCCAACAAGGATCTGATAGTTTTCTTAGCTCTGAATTCAAATGATCCTAGAATGAGAGGTCGCGTGGACCCTAGGGAGTGGGTGGTGGTCTGTATCAACATGCTTATGGCATATATATTGAATGCAATCATAGATGATACATTGATTATAAACTGTTGAACATTGTTGATAAAGTGAAAGAATATATATTGTGGTTAAAAGTAATAAAGTGCTCATACTAATTCACCCTCCCCCCCCATATTAGTATTCCAACACCATTTATTTCCATGCTCAGACCAAGAGAAAATGAATTAGCAAGAGTGAATGAGGAACAATCCTAAGGTAAGAGTGTAAGAGTGAATGGAGAAGAACCCCCAAAATAGCCCACAAGGTATTTTTATATAATTACATGAAATCAAGAACCACATGGCCTCCCCCGTAAGAAGCTCATGTAACCACTTTTCTCAATTAAAACCAATATTTCGAAACAAAATATAATAAAAATACTTAGCCCCTTAATCCCCCTCTCTCATGGAATCATAGCCCCCTATCTCTTGTCCTTGTCTGTCTTGAATCCAACAATGTATTTTTGTTAATGTATATATAAGTATTACATTTCCTAGGAACTTCAGTCCCTTTTCAATTTTACCGGCTCACTAGCCTAATGTCACATTTACATAATACATTCTAGTTCTCTGGGATTAAAACGAGGGTGTTACATCAGACAAGCTTCCAGAATCATTTCGGGAATACCAGACAGCATGGATAAATATCATTGGATTCACACCTTATGTATTGGTATATAGTAAGCATGTAGTTCTACCCATTGAATTTCAAGTTAAAACTCTAAGAATTGTAGTGCAAGTAGGAATGTATCTTTCAGAAGCACAAAAGCACAAACTAGAGTAGACCAATGAGCTTGATGAAATGTGCCAGGATTCCCTTAAGCACACCATTATTATTAAAAAACAAAGGGGAGAATGGAATGATAAGTTCATTAAGAAGAACTAATGTAGGTTAGGTGATTGGGCCTTACTTTTTAATCCAAAATTTAAAGATTTTCAAGGAAAATTATCTATTCGTTTGTTGGGCCCATATGAATTAGACATTTTTTTATATAATGGATTTTTGAAATTAAATATTGTTGATGGTGAATAAATCTCATTTATGGATAATGGCCATCGATTGATATTATATCATAAATCCATGTCTAGAGAATAATTTGTCCAAGATTTGACAAAATAGTCCAAAATAGAGGTTGTAAGTAAAAGGGTTATTCTACCTACTTCTACATCAACCTAAGTTTTTTCCTAATTAAATAATAATAATAATAATAATAATAATAAAGTTAAACTATGAAAACCTTTCTTAAGGTGCAGTTGGATAGAACTTTGTTTGAAAACCGGATTCTAACAAACAAAGTGTGTGTTTTCGATTTGCTACAAGTTTTTGAAATTTTTTAATAAATACAAGTTTTCAAGGATTTTGTAGTTGCTACAAGTTTTTCAACAAATTGCAGCCTATTCAAAATTTCACACTTATTACAAAAATTAGAACATGCTACAAATCAAATTATTACAGTTTGCAAGGATTGGAGATCTACACATAATTCATCATTCATTCATAAACTTCTATCTTTTCAAGATTTCTATTTCTCATACTAGTGGCTAAAGAAATTTCCCTTTTAAAGGAAATTTTTCAGACATGCTAGTAAGACATCATGAGAATAGAGTCACGAGGTAATTTTTTTTGGTTTTCGAATAAAGATTTTCAAGTTTTTGAAAGAATTTTTAAATGTCAACTATGTTTTTCCTTATAAATTCCTTAGAATAAGAATAATCATAATATATAAAATATTATAGTATGATTATTCAAATCCAATGTTCCCAAGATTTTGAAAAACATGTCACATGCTTTTATGATGTCATATATCAACTAATGATGATTTTTCAAATATGAAATTATGACTCATTTATAAACCAAATTATGATTATACGAATTAGTTAAAAAAATGGCGGCGATATAACCTAATGTTCTCTCAACACATGCCATTTCATCAGTTGAACCATTCCACCACTTTGTTTCTCAATTTCCATTCGCCATTACCATTTTGCAAACAAACCCTAGTTTTTTTAGTCAAATTGGGGGTTATTTCACTGTAGTTCTTTATTCTTCTCCTCACTACAAGCATTTGGAGATAGTATTGATCGACATGATCCATAACACAATGAGATTTTAGAATCATTTATAGAATGCAGCGAGATTCTTTGGGGAGAAAGTTCGTTGAATTTCTTACAAATCTTTTAGGGTTATAATGAAATAGTTGCCCTAGAATTCATAGAGACATACAACAGGGAATGTGTACAAGTTGGTGGTATGTTAATTCTGGTCTTAGAAGCTTCAATAGAATTTTCTACAAGTCTGCCACAAATAGGAGAGCATTAGTTCAAAATCAAAAACATTGAACCAAATGCATGGCATCAATTTATGCATCCAAGCACACCAAACCCTAATTGGTTCAAGGGATGTGCACGAGATTCCATCATCGAACCTTGGAAGGATGTAATATATTTCATCCAGAAGTATATTACCTTTGAGGGTCAATAGAGTCAATTATTTTTGCATCATGTTTGGCTCTTGTTGCATGTAAAAGAGGGTTTGTTGATTAACCGACCATAATTTTTTGGAAAAGTTTGAAAACAATAGTAGCATATGTTCATAAGCACCCAAAAAGTAAGGATAAAAGTGTGTATCATCATCATCTAATGAAAATCCAAGTGAGAGTTTAATTACAAATATTTGACATAACTTAGGAGGCATTCCTAAAAGAGAAAGGGTTTCAAGATAGTCCTTCTCCAAAAAGTAGAGGAAACAATATTGTAGCTTCATAATCACAAGCATTAGAGGGTTCATCAAGGAGAAAGAAAAAGGGAATTTCTATTTCAGAAGAAGATAGACCAACATAAACATAAGAAAAGGGTCACAATTCTCAAAAGACCCTAAAAAAAAGAAAAATATTTACAAGGAGTATGACAGGGTCCCTAAAAGGGAAGTAAGTTGTAGCTGTAAGAAAATGAGTTGTGGTGGAGTTGGAATCTTCATATTCAATAATTCCATAAACAAATTTCAAGAACCATCCAAAGATACCATGAACAAAATTCGTGAAACAAAATTTGCAGAATGAAGAAATGCTCCAAATATAGGAAAAATGTGCATAAGAATACAACTTAGAGACAAAGATTCAAATGGAGGATATTCCTAGGGATATTCTAGAGGTAACCCTTGCCAAGAATTTTGATTCTCTTAAGAAATTGTTAGCTCTCCAAGATTAACCCCCAAACTGTAAATGGGTGTAAGCTTGGTAACATACAACTTGATTTATATGAGAGGAATTCTCAATGATGGATCAATCTATGGACTGTTAACACTTGCATTGATGAGACAATGAGGAATGTATTCTAGAAGAATTGGCTTCACATGAACTCAATCAGATACTAAATAGGTTTAAATTAATATGGAGAAGTGCTACAAATTGTAAAATCATACATACATCAGGTACACATGAAGATAAATCTATAACAATAAAAAGGTACATTTGTAGACTTATACCATTAATGCAAGGAAAGATAGGCTTATCTCAATCATTAAATGAAACAAGAACCATGTGAATCAGACACCAATGGAAAAAATACATAGAAAGTGGATATGAATAATGGAAATCTGATTTATATTCACTGAAGAGTCAAAAATACAAAAATACAGTCTGATGAGTCTTCAAGCTTTACAAGCCTTCTCAAGTCTTCAAGATTTAATCCCTCTCTTAGCTCATTCTCCTTTTATTCAAGAGATACCTCCTACATTAAATAGAAAATAGCATCAAAATATCCTTAGGAGGTCGAATCCCATCTCTTTCATTGGATTCTAGGCCTTGGAGATAGGTGGCAACAATCAAAGAGACAAAAATCCAACAAACTGCTAATTTTCAGGAAATTGGTGGAAGTCATTAATAAATTGTTTCTACCTCATTGCATGAGGTATTTAATGGAGATAAAACTTAGGTGAAGGTATCCCTTGACATATAACTGATCCATGAGAAGTCATTTGAACCATCCTTCACAGGTGGCAACCTCCCAACAAGGTGAATGGCCAACAACTATGCAAAATAGAGAGTTTGCAACACATTTCACAGAACACTGGTGTTTTAATTGTTCCTCTCAAATGCCAAACTGGGTCAAGCTGAAATTTGGTCAACAAGTCAACAAGGATATCATCTTCCTCCACAAAAACATTCATAGAAATCCACATCACCATTTTGGTTTTATGATCAAATCTGTAACAACAGTTTCTACAGGAAATTTCGTAGCGAATTCTACAGTGCTTGTCTCAGTTCGTAGTGCCTGTGCCAATTCGCAACACCAAGGGAAAATCAAGTGGCCACACTCCTTTCCAGATCTCCAAACAAGAAAAAAATCTCATGGAGTACTTGATGGCTATGAGATTTATGCCACTATACACCTGAGATATTTACAAAAGATGAACTCATTCACTTTAGCAAGTCTTGTGAAAACTTAATGAATGTTAGGCCACCAAGGCGTTGTCTCTCTTGAATCTCCCTAAGGTTTACATGATGTATTTGCATGTCCTTGAATACCAGGCCTTCTGATAAGGCATTCCCTTCCTTGTCACTCCAACAGAAACCTTAAAGAAAATTGTCTAAAAGAGGAAAAGCAGAGATACTTTGTTTTCTATGAGAATATCATAAGTATTAATCATATCAAAAATATTTTAACAAAATGGGAAAATTTTCTCAGATACTTTGAACTGTACAATAGCCTCCATAGATTCATCTTATAAAGAAATAGATTTCTTAACTGATGACATTTACATGAAAAACAATCATGATAACATGACATGAAACCTTCTTAGCATAGCTCACATTGGGACGTTGGTCATAATGAGAGATTATTTGGAAGAAACCAAACTTATTTTTTTCTTTTACATCATGGATTATCCTTAACACCTAAGACCAAGAAAACATGACAATACTCAAGACTTGAAAAAAATTGATAGCAAACTGAAATGGAACATTTCAGGAGCTAACAGAAATCAAGAATGAAAAATACTTTGAGAAAATTGGAGTTAGAACTGCAAATTTCTCAATTGAAAATTTTTGAACGAGTATCTTCTAATAAAAATCAATCAACTAAAGAAACATAATAAAAAGTGGAAGGTTTAAAGTAAAAGGATGAAGAATGTTTTTAGAAAGTTAATGATTCAAAATAACAAACTCAAAAACAAGATATACAAGGTCAAAAGAAGAAATATGAGTGTCAATCCTGAATCAAATCTAGACATATTGCTATAGAACAAGAAGGTGATTTTCTTAGCTCATATATAGTACACGTGTAATATTAGGATTTCAAAAAGATGAAAGAAGCCCAAGAATTCATAAATCAACTTTTAGATGATATTTCTATAAATATATTAGTAGTTGCCTTTGCTCATGTTAGTATACAACATTGGGAAGGTAAAAGTGAGATGTATGACTTGGGACTCATACATAAGGAACAATACAAAGTATAAGTACACAATCTAAAGGAAGAATGGTCAAATAAACATTCCATAGAGAAGAAAAGATTAGAAACTTAGTTACAATAAGTTCAAGAGAAGTTGTTGATAAAAGAACAAGAAGTATAAAGAGCATGTGGTATTTCCCTACAGGCTCTATACTACAGACCACATTCAAGGGTTTATTAAGTATTTCTAAATTAACAATGGGATAAATTGAGGATTTGTAGGTTAGCATCAGGGATACAATATGACATATAGGATGTTGATGACTTTGTGCAAATGTATGCATATTCTATGGAGAATGGGAAAATTTGTCGTGTGACCTGTATTTATTCAATAACTTTTTACACGGTCAAATAAGATGGAATCCTAATCATATTGTTGGAGATATACAACTAAGATCCTTTTCTTCTTTCATAAAAAATCAAATCAAATGGAAAGAAGATTGGGACTCTTGTGCAAGGGTAGAAATGAATGTAAATCTTTATGTACGAGATGAGTATGAAATTCTTTCAGTTATAATTGAAGAAAACAAACATTTTTTGTTAGATAAAGAAGGAATAAGGGAAATGAGGAGGAATCAAAGAATGGATATTTAAAATTTTGAAGAAATCATAAGAGCCCATAGCCTCAATGCTCTGTTAAAAACACATCATAGATGGCACTTGTTCCCACATGTCTTGTAGAAACTAGAACCAATAGGATATCCAATGTTTAATATAGCCTTGGCAAGAGAAAATTTATATTTGGATTCCCTAAGAAGAAATGGAACTACATGGATAGCATTACAATTCCAGTTTCCTTTACTGTGGTGCACTAGTAATATTTACAAACCTATTCAGAATTGAAATGATTTCAATGAGATAGTTGTCTAGGTGGAGATTGAGAAACAAATGGGATATCATGAAGAGACAGATTCTAGAAATGAATCTTACAATTGGAGTCATTTCCATGCAATACTCCATCACACTCTGGGATAAGTTGCACAAGGGATGTGCAACATCTTCAGTGTGAGGGAGATGTTCGCTCCATTAATTAGTACCATTTTTTACTCAAAACTACTACTTTTTTACATCCTTTTCCATCATTTTTCCTCAAATAAATATTTTTTCCATCACTTTTCATGAAAAACATTGGATAAAAGAAAAAAGGGGAAATTAAGGTAAATATAGTTGTTTTTAATAATAATTTTTTAAGTTTGATAGCTTTTGGAACCTGTTGTAAGGGATAGCCGAATCGACCAACTAGACTCACCCAATCGAGTCGACTATAGGAGTTGGTTAAGGAAATCGGTCAAACAGGCAGTTATATTCGACCGATGCATCGGTTATTGTAACCGACTAGTAACTTTACAACACACACACACACATATTCATTTGTATGTAATATAAATACAAAGGTCATTTTGGCCATATCTAATAAAATGCTTTGATGGTTCTCCCACTATTGTGTATGTCTACTTGTATACTTGTGTGTTTCTATCTATGATTCTATAACATGTATTACTTTGTGTAAGGATCTATTGGAAACTTCTCGTACTTTCTCCCTCAGTACAACATTGGTTCTATTGTCGATAGTTCTAAAATTGAGCATGCATTAAAGAAAGGAGCACATAAATGCTAAATTTAGAAGACATACGCGAATGGTGGGAGCGCAAAATAAATAATTACATTATAAATTATGCACAAAGAAACCAATTGATGTTAGTATAGGCACGCACACACTTATATTCAGAAACACACAAGAGAGTCCTAGAGGATACACGAGAAGAACTGTATGAATACATCATTCAATCTTATGTGCATACTCACTCGAGATGAGAATTCGATGCACAAGATCATGAACGGAGGAAGAAAAAATATAAATGATTGGTTTGCGAGGATTGTAAAATATTACATCAAATACAAAGCAGTTGAAGAGATAGATTCAATCCATACTATCAAGAATAAATTCTATACTAAGTTACACGACGGGTTTCTTTGCATTGTCCCCTCTCTTCTGCATAAATTCCTCCTAGATAAGTGAGTTAGTGAGATCGTTGAGTATCAACCCCCTTTTAAATATCCTCCTCCAAATTACAATTGGTGAGAAATACAATAACAGTGGGAAGAATTCTTGGAAGCTAACTGTAAAGACACCAAAGAAGCTTGGGATTACTTCTTGAAGAAATGAAATCAGCGAAAATGATAAACGCCATCGATCACGAGTAAGTTGGGTCGACATCGGGGGAGCTATTTGATCCATGAGATAAGATAATTCGAAGTTGAATTTAAAAAAATAAAATCGAAGCCAAAGTCGGACCACACCCAAGTCAAAATGATGGGAGTCGTGAAAAAGATCAATGAATCAAGTGAGAAATCTTCACATCGAACGCATATTCACAAACCCTTGGCTCACATTCAAAAAATAGAGTCGGATAAAAGGTAGAAGAAGAAAAAAGAGTTGCGGAAGGAAAAGGATCCTAGAAATTCTCATAGAAAACCTACCCATGCGCTACAACTCATTGGAGAAGCCCTTGAGAGTGCTCTGACGGTTCCTGGGAGGAGTGGAATCTTACAATTGAGTATGGTAGACGATGGCTCCCAACAAGTTGATGATCAAGTCGATATGGAAATCAATGATTCAGAACCTATGATACAAATCTCTCCCATAAAATTCCCTCACCCACGCATTTCATGTTTTCTCCAACAACAACTTCATGTCAACACACAATCACCATGGGTGTGGTGTCAAACTAATAATAATGGAAAAATAATATATGAAGTGCTAATTGAATAAAAAGAAAATAATCAGAATCAAACAGGAGATATAATCATTCATGTTAGATATCTCACAGACGTCATTCCTCTGCTGAAACTACTTCTAGGAGACTCAAACTCAACAGACAGTGAAAGTGAATTGACGCAACCCTATAGAGGATGGCTCGTTGAGTATATATATAAATACTTTCAAATATAGGACTCAAGTCCAAAAAAATAATGAGTGGAAGATACCCTGACTAAAGAACATTGGCAGATTACATCGATGGAATAAAATAGTTCGACCTTGACTCCAGAAAACAATAATACGTTGACCTTCAAATCAACTTCGACCAAATATATTGTAATAAAATCATTTTCTAAAAATAAATATGTAATGGGGATTAATCACATACCTATTTACGAAGGGGATGAATATCCCAAACGACATTGGTTTATTTGTGAGAAATAATGGGATGTTGCAGATATAACCAATGAAAAAAAACAAATGGCTCAATTTGGAGCTACACATTGAGCCAGTGCTCTTACCTGGTTTATGAATTTTACTGAAAATAAAACATGTACCAAGAAAAAAATAAAGCATAACTTTCTCTCCTTCTTCAAGACACAAGATGTAAGTAATATCACAGCTCAAAAACTTAATGAAATCAAGAAAACTCTAGGCAAGACTATGCGCGAATACAACAAGAGATTCAAGGATATATTGAGTCAAATATCGTATGAAATCGACAAAAAAATCCTAGTACAATGGTATGTAGTGGAACTATTGCAAAAGATCAGAGATCCATTAGGTTGTATGACCTTATTACATGCGAAGAAAATCTAAAAAATATCAGAGGATTGAAATGGACAATGAAGGCTTTGTTAATTCGTCAAACATCGAAAGAACATTGGAAGAAAAAATATAAGAGCTACAACAGACAATTAAAAACATATCACTCGCTTGCAATGAAATTTTGTGTATCATTTTCTCTAGTGAAGGTCACACCAAAGACTACTGCAAATTCAGTGATGCCTTAGACCTAGCATTCACGCACAGCGATATCGAAAATTATTGCAACATTTGTCAAGGCTTGGCGAATCATGCAACCATAGGTTGTCCAAACAATCTAATAAATGCACATCCCAAATGGTGTGAAATTTGTGAAGAGAATAATCATTCCACCTGAGATTGTCACCTGAATGGTAAAAACATCAACAATAACCACTCAATCTACCATACAAAAGCAGTCAACTAGGATGTCGATCAGGGAAATAGTTATAGAGGTCGAGGTCGCGGTGAATACCAAGGTCGAGGCGGTAGAGGACGACGAGGAATATTTGGAAGAGGACATGGTCGAGGATGATATTATTTATTTAATTGTTGGAAATAATTCCACATCATTCCATAATGCTCGATAAAATATAGAACTGATTTAAAATTCTGTAATATTTGCGGAGTGGGAGATCACTCCTTAGAGGACTTCCCAATTGTGTTGGAAAAAATCATGACCAAAAGAAATGTAAAACTTTTACATATAGTTTCGAAACAAGATATTATGGATTCAAAAACTCTCCATGTGTACCAATATTGGGAGTGGTTAAAGATAACTACCCGGAAGCACCAAATAGACAAGGGAACAAAATTCCATATCCTAACCCCAATAAAGAAAAAAGGGTAATGCAAGAAGAATTGAATTTATTTAAAAGTATCGACCAAGGAAAACCAAAGGAAGGAAGATCAAGTATTACAACTAATTCCAATGAGGATGTTGGTCCTAAATTCTAAACTTGACTGCTAAAGGGCAGAGCTAGGTCACCTCAAGCTTTGGAATGATTGGGTTTTTTATGAATTAAGTTTATTGGCCAACCGATAAATGGGTTTTCAAGGGTGGAGATGTAGTTGAGATATCTAACACTATCACTGCAAGGTTTCCCTTAGATGGTGGAACGCATTATGATGAGCAGACACAGATATGAAGAGATAAGCAAATGAAATACAAACAAGCATACAATTAGTTTCTTGTTGTATGAAATTTCATATTTGAAATGATATTCTAGATCTTAAACAAGTATCTAGATACATATCCTCCAAATAGGTTGCATTACAACAAAATTTTCACTAAATAAATAGTTGAAGTCAGGTTTCATGACAGTAAAAGTTTCATTAAAACAATAGTTGAAAGGAACAGAAACAACACATTGTATACATTTTCAGTTTGCATCCAAATAAGATAAGAAGATATATGAGATTTGAAAAAGAAAACACAATATGTCACCAAAAGTTATATTCACCAAGTGGGAAACTTAAACGGGTTTTTCTTCAAGGTCCAGCCACAATCCTTCTACTTGATCCCAAAAAAATGAACCTTTTACATTCAAAAATCTATCTATTTATCCCTTTTCCCCAAGAGAATTCAACCACCTATCTCATCTCTAAACTCTCTGGGTGCAACTTCACTTGTTATTGCTTAATTAAAAATTTTAAACATTTGTCTGAACTGAGTGGAAGTGTCAGTTAATAATATTCTCCTTAATTCGACCTCAAAAAGAGTTGTTTTTATCAAAGGATAACTACTTATTACAAGTGGCAAAAATCCCTCTAGCTAGACCTAAACAAAGTCATATTAGTGCAACTAGAGATTATTTTTTGATAGTTGAAGTAGAACATGCTCATAGTAATAAGTATTGATAATTTTTTGTAGGCTGTCAACTTTGCATGGATTCCCATGTACACCAAAAATTGGAGGCCGACCCTGAACACTAGACAAAACTCACCCACAATTTGGCGAATTTCTAGGAAAACCAACCTCAAATATCTCTTTGATTCTATCAAACCTTGATACTTGTGTAAAATATGAGAGAGGGTTTTATGCATGGGCCCATTCCCAACAAAAACGTATTTTATTTTTCACAAATTCACCTCTATTTGTTCAAAAGGCGCGCTAAAAGACAATGACAAAAATAGGAAAAAACAGAGCATTTCACGAAATTCTGAAAACAAATGGCCTCAAAGGTCTCTTTGATTATCCAAAACCGTGATACATGTGTAAACTGTGATGGAGGTTTTTTTGACTGGGCTTGTTTTCAACAAAAACCTCTTTCTTTTTTCACAAATTGACCTCCAGCTGTTTAGAAGGAGCGCTGAAAGACAATGACAAAAGAAGGAAAAAATAGAGCATTTTTCATAAACTTTGGGCAGTGGCTTTTGATTTTTCTTCTGGAGATTTTTATACTTCCTTTGTAGATTTGAATGTTTCACTTGAATATATTGATGTTTTTGTTGTAGCTAATGGATTTATTTCTTCACTCTAACATTCTTCTGACTGATGCTTTCCACCTGTAGCTTTTTATCTTCCATTTCCTCGATCTTAGGATTGGTATTAATTTTCACTTTGTTCTCACCTTTAAGCTCATGCCTGGGTTTTCTCTTGAGTTTTTCATCAAAGGTTTCTTTTACAAGTTCATTCTCCATCAACATTTTCCCCTTTGTCGCTGGTTTGATCTCCTCTAAAACCTATTTTGGTACACTCTTTGTTTATGGTCTCATACCCCCAAAATCATGCTCATGGTATGGACTATTGTTCACCAGATCTTGCTCTAGTTGTGCATAAGTAGGGTACTATGTTTCTAGGAAAATAGGTTTCACCCTTGATGTCTCTCCTTTGCTGCATTTTTCCTTGGGATATTCTTCAATGCGTGTGTTATATGACACATAATCCCTTCCTTTGTTGTTTGGTTGTCTTTGATTTGGGGGCTTTGTCTATCTCCATAGTAGTGGGCATAGTTTCAACTTCACGAGTTTTAGGGGACAATTGGACTGGTGAGTTGGCATGTCTTTCTCCTCTCTTGATATAATTCATAACATAAACCTTTCCACTATTGATTTTGTGGAGAGTAGTGATCACATGTATGCTTACCATATTCAATAATAACCACACACACAACCTTGCAATAATAATAACTTGAGGCACAAACATATATGATCCTTAGAGCGAAGTTTGTAAGGATGGTTAAAATGGTGGAAAAATGCACGATCTTGATTGCACAAAGAGATGAAAATGTGTGCAAGGCTCCAACACACCTTAATTCAAAATTTTAAATATTTTATGAATGATAAAACTCGTAAAATATCTTGTTTTCTGTTGTTTGCAAGAATAGGGACATTCTTGCATTCAATGTATTTTTTCCTCAAAAGGCCTAAATTAACATGTTTGAAACCGAATAGTGACATAACCATGGTGATTTGTTTTATTTAATTCAAATCATGTCTTGTATTAACCTTATAAAGAGCAAGGAAATGATGAAAAACAAAAAGGAAGATAAAAACAAATTACAATGACCCAACACACCATTGAAGAGAAACTAAGTAAAAATTAGGTTGATGGATGGATGGGATGATAAAGAAATAGGAGGAATAGGTGAAAACCTAGGATTTAACGGGTGAATTCTTACAACTACTAAAAGAAAAAAATCAGTAAGTCATATCATTGACTTACTAAACATATTGAGAGAATATGAAGAAAATCAAAGACCAGTAAAAAGTGTGAGGCAGTTGTCTCAAGATAGAACCACAAACGAATTTGACCCCCAAGTCAATCTAGACGTTGATGGCCACATGATCAAACAAGTCGTGGTCAATTTTGGATCACAAGTAAATATCCTTCCTAAAGAAACATGGGTCCGACTCGGAAGACCCCTGCTACAACAAACAATGAACTATTTGAAACTAGTAGATCAAAGATTCATTGAACCAATCAAAACTATCCAAAGTGGCATTACTTCTATAATGGGAATTCCGATGAGAGATGATTTTGAATTTATAAACATGGTCGAAGTTATTCCTACTTATCCATCACTATTGGGATGACCTTGGGGTCGAAACATGAAAGCCACAATATCTTTAGAAAGAGACCAGATCAAGCTAAAAGGAAGTGGAAGAAAAATCATAATTCCCCTAGACCCAAAAGAAGGAAAACCATGGTTCGAAACATGAGATGAGGCCCAGGAATCACATTGACTATACCAAGTAATGCATGAACAAAAATAAAATGTCGAACCTAACATCGAAGGATAAATACTAGTCGGATCTCCATTGTCAATAGGCAAAATTTGGATATCGAACTATACAACTGGCAGATGGAGAATTATGAAGCTCAGGCCAAAGAATGTTGGTCAATAGAGGCAATATCTATCAAACAATCCAAAACATGCTTCTTGATTCACACAATACCTATTTTCACTGAAAGAAAATTAAAACAAATGCTAATATTAATACCAACTAATGCATACACAAGAAATTTCCTGCAGTTTAATGAATGAAGTTCTCCATCATCACATGTCGATGAAGTCTCCAAATCAGTAGGGCAACAAGGAAGAATACAAAGTCTAGTCAATTCCTTCACTAGCCAAGCATCTCGATGGTGGGAGACTCATGCAAACCGACTTCAAACATGGGATACTGCCACATTATATTTTATGGAAATATTCAAAGGGGAAAATCTCTTGGAAAATATCGGCATCCCAATCTTTAAACCTGGGTTCGACCCAGTAACCCACATACAGAAATGTGAATAGGAATGGAAAAAATATGGCTACAGAGACGAAAGAGTATGACCTCATATGTTCCATAACACATTAGATGATATAGCTCACAAGTGGTACAATATTGAAGAAGCATCGAGTCAAACCTTTGACAATTAGAGCATAAATACAAAAAAACAAAATCAAATTCAGCACATGAACACAATCTACATCACTACTTAGATCAGCACACCAAGCAATCGAATTTTCCAAAAACACATCACCAATAAAAAAACAAAAGTATGAATTTCTATGAGCAAGTGAGAAAGGGAAATATTATGCAGCCAAACACCATCAACAATACAATCATGGCCCTAAGAGACCAAGTATCCATCCCATCAATAGGAGGCCAGAAGTCGACATGAGTAGATGTTCGAACCAAATACCTCCAACCATCTTGTCAACCCAAATCGAGAATCCAAAACAAACGAATGTTGCTCACGCAAAGCATGTATCTCAAAAAAGTAAATTCGACCATGTCGATATCATTAAATCACAAGAATGCATTAATAATATTAATGCTCGGCAGGACATATTTGACCACCCTTCCACCACTGATACCAAAGTCATGTCACACGAACGAGGATTTAATTTCGATTCCAATACTGAGGTAAATGATGTAATTTCCTCATTGGCCAAGTTTAAGTGGCCTCTCCACTTACCGCCTATAAATTTGGAGGATACATACAATTTTTCCACACTTATGTTCACATCATAGCACTTGCATAATCAAATTGTAGAAACCCCAATCATGCATTGTATCCCTAGACAAGAGAGAAATCCTTTCTAGCCCCAAGAAGTTACAAAAATTTTGTGCATGAGAGGATAGGTAGAAGACACAATGGTTGAACCATGAACAAAATCCAAGACTGATACAACCGATGCAACCGAATTTTAAACATGCTTGGAAAAACTCCACAATGCTCGCATATAAGAGATTGATTGGTCCTGAAACTAGAAAAAAATCATGGCCTGGGGTATGGAAGATGGAATATGGAAGAAATAAACAAAATTTCTCGCGACAACAAGCATCGGCCACTTCCTCGATGCACCTCAAGTTGCAGACTTTGATGGCTGAAAGGAGGAATATGTTAAATCCCTTGTTAGTCAATATCATAATGGCCATCTCTGGTTATACTTCCCAATTGATATCATAGGAGGCTTAATCCACTGAATTACAGGAATCCCACATGGGGGCACTCCAGTCCCCAAAACAATGAACCCTAACGACTAGATTTAAATCCTTACCAGTGGGACTTCAAGAAAGAATTCAAAGGGGAAGCTTATTAACAAAGTTTCATACCTTTGCACTAAATGGACATATATCATTGTGTCTTTATGCTTGACAACTGTGGGTCGAGATTCTGATGTAAATCTTACAATGCTCAAACCCATTGGGAAAATCTTCCAAACAGGGGCACATTTTGACTGGAAAAACCATCTTGTTGTGCTGCTTAAGAGCAACTGCAAAGAATGCCAAGAAAATGGTCGTGCAATTAAATTTCCCTCACTACTAATTTGGATCACCATGAGTAAGGTGTGTCCAGTCGGAGAACCCTCAATTACTTCACATGAGACCCTAACTATGAATAATTTTAGGGTTTTTTCATCAGGAGCAAGTAGCTCATATGATTCCATTTCACCCAACATTATGTTCATTTTTTGTCTAAATCATGTGAAAATGTATCAGATAAGTGGCGCGTCAACCAAACATTTCATCAGGAATTACCACCAACCTCCCATATTCAGCTAATCCTAGATACCATCATGCTTTGGTGTGGAATTTTTGGAGGTCCATCCCCTAAAGAGATGGAATATAACCCTACAAAGTATCAAATTTTCTAGGAGCTTGAACGACAAATAGTGTTTTAGAATATGATATGGCCAAAAGTAATAAACGACTAGCAATCCATCATGACCCCACTAACAGATGCAGAGAAATAAGAGGAGAGAGAAGCAACATTGTACATAGACCCTTTTGTAACTGACCTTGCCAAGGAAGGAGGCACACCCACAAAGATAACGTTGACTAGGAAAAAACAACATGAAAAATCGCATAAAGGTAAGTAGGAAATTGATTCTCATACAATCCCAGAAGATGTTGCATCATTTGGAAAGAAACATTTAGATCAGAAACAACCATGGATTTCAAGGATCCTATGGTAAGGGAAAGATTAGATATATTTACCAACAAAATAAATGAGAGGGCACGAAAACCAGAGAAAGACCAAAGAGCTACACATAATATTTTAAAGTCAAGCATTAGACCATAGTTCAAAGAGGCTATGAATAATCTCAATGCAAAGCATGTTAAAGCTAAGAAAACCAAAGCATATTTGGGAAAACATATAGAAACAAGGGGACATAAAAAGAAGAGGGTGGAAAATGAGCGAGATACATCTTTAGCGTGTTGGTCGAAGAACATCAAACCCAACCCTAGAAACAATCCAACCCTTAAGAAACAATGGATGAAATTAGGTATTGTCGACCTCACCAGGGAATCACCACCAACCGAACCTACTCCAGTTGTTGAAGAAATAGTTACAACAAAGAAGAAAAAATAACACAAAAACAAAGCCAAAAAAGGAAGAAGACAGGTATCCTTAGAATAAACAACTTCAACTACCTCAACTAACAACAATGGAGGAAGCACTAAATAATTAGATCAAAATAAATCAGTACCAATGTTCCCAACTCACCCCAGTCAAGGAATATCATCAATACAACCAATGGAACAGTAAGGAAGACTGTTACAGTGGAGGAAAAAATATCATTATTTAAATTAGGCTAGTCAACACAAACCAACAAAGGAATAAGTATAAACACATCCCTGGTCCACAAAGAAACAGATGCACATCCAAATATTATATCATTGGATTCACTAGAAAATTCCAATGAGGAAGCAAGGAAAAGTAACCAACTACCTAACTAGTCAGATGAGCAGTAAAAAGAATAACACAACAACAATGGATTATTTACAAAGTAATTTAACCCTCAAGAAAATATTCCTAAGGGAAATGACTAGCCAAACTCTCCAGAACGGACTAAAGATATCGACCAGGGGAAAGACAGTAAGGAAAATAAGTAGGGTCCCAGATCACAACCAGCTTCAGAAGAACACAACAACACAACTCCAAGAATTCAAGATATGCATAAATACAAAAGTATAGATACGAACCAATATCCCAAAGCAAAAAAATAGACTCCACGGGAACTAAGAAAGGAAAAGAGTTTCAAAAGGAAAAAACATAATAATCCCAGAGTACCTATTGTTAGAAAAATAGGATCGTGGAGCAATAAAATAAAATAAAAAAGCGGAAATAAAACACAGAAGATACAAAATACAATAGAGACACAAATATATGTGGTTCACCCAGTGTGGGCTACGTCCACCAGAGAAATTTCCAGGTCCTTCCTTTTTATTATCCAGCAAATGAAGGGATACAACCTACATCACACCCGTTGTAACTTCCTCTTCTTTCTTTCACAGTATCCTCTCTCAGAATACAATATTCACAATGATACACATCCACAATACAATTCCCTCATAAAATAGGGTTTCCTTCTAGGGAAAAAAACCCTAACATGACTTATACCATTGGATTTGCGACCTGATAATGAACGGTCCAGATTTACTATGAAATTACAATATACATTTACAAGGAAATTTTTCCTTCAGAGGCCCACTTGCCCCGGGGCCCCATAGGAGGAAGGCTACAGGAAATCCCCGTGTAGAGGGTGTACAATATTATATGATTGCACAATGTTCATAGGGGTATAAACCACATTAAAAGCAAAGACCTGCAGAAGAGGGGTGTACAATATTATGTGGTGCACAATGTTCATGGGGTATAAACACAGCTAAAAACAAAGACCTCTGAAACAGTAAGACAATCGGCCTCCACAACCAACAATCTCCCACTTGGAGACTGATAAGAACAACTCCACTATTTTTGTACCTGTTGGACTATACTCCACCTTGGACCTAGAAAATTTCTCATCTTCACCTTTATCCTTGAAGACCAACTAAAACTGAGAAAGAACTATGTTTCTCCTTGGTTACTCCCTTTGTTAACATGTTTGCAAGATTTTGGCTAGTGTGTATCTTTTCCAACTTCAAATGTCCATCTTCCAAGATGGATTGTATGAAATGGTACCCAAGTTGTATATGCTTAGTCTTCGAATGGAAGGTTTAGTTCTTTGCAATATCAATGGCACTCTCCCTGTCACAGTACAACCTTCTATTCTCTTTCTTCTTTCCTAATTCCTCCATAAAACTTTGTAACCAAATCATCTCTTTACTAGCCTCCATAGCAACAACATACTCTACCTCTATTGTTGAAAGTGCAACAACCTTTTGTAGTTTCGAAATCCAACATACTGTTTTTCCACCTACAGTAAAAACATACCCTGTGGTTCTCCTCCTACTATCTTTATCACTTTCCATATCTGAGTCAACATATCCATGTAGAACAATGTTTGAACCTCCAAAACATAATGCATGAGTTACCTTTAAAATACCTGAGAATCCACTTTACTGCCTCCCATTGTTCTTTACTTGGATTGTTCATATACCTACTCACAACTCCCATTGCATGTACAATATATGGTCTTGTGCAAACCATTGCATACATCAAGCTGCCAACTGTTGATGAATAAGGGACCCTAGACATGTATTTTATCTCCTCCTGTGTCTTCTGACACATTTCTTTGGTTAATTTGAAATGGTTGGCCAAAGGTGTTGTTATCACATAAACTTTTCAAGACCTTGAGGGTTTGTGGTTTCTACTTAATTCTATGATTTTTCTTGTCTTTTCCCCTTTTTGCAGACCCGGTCATAGTTTTCTTTCCCCTCCCGGCATATATTTTTCTTTTTATTGCATTCATCCTTTTTGATCGACCAGTTTTCCCTGTCAATATGCCCGAGAGATATCAGTCCTAAGTTTCTCTATCCCTTCCAAAGGGCGATCACTTCTCCCTTTACCTCCATCATTGAGCCTTTGTTTTCCCAAACTTAAGTCGTGTCGTCCAAGTCTTCATTGTCACTGTCTGCGGCACTGAGAGCAGTCAAATAGCAACACAAATCAAGAGAGTGGGAAAAGATCAGTTTTCAACGGCGAGGATCCATCGATGGAACAGATCGATAGGCATCAGGTAGTTGGGGCCGTGAAGTTTCCAAAATATTAGTGCCAAGGAAGAGCCCCGAGATCAAAGGTCAAGCAAAGAATTAATCTGGGTCGTAGATATTGAGGAGACAGGTGGCAGTCATCTGAATTTTTGCAGAAATGACTATCGGGAGTTTTGAAATGAGGCAAGGGTTTATCCCCGATGGCCAAAGTCATGAATAGATCTGGTCTGTCTAGTTGTGAGAAGCAGTGGGTCGTTGATTTGGCTTCGGCAATTTTGAGAATCGGGAGTTCGGGGTTCTCATCAACAAGCGCACTATGACACTCTTTCATACTGTAACGCTCTGATACCATTATGTAACGCTCCCCTGGCCGTCATCCACTCCACTGGCCGGGAAGACGCTACTTTGCGGAACAACATCATTTTATGCTTAATTAATAACATGCATTTAAAACAGGTTAAACACATTTAAACTCAGAGTCAGCACAAAATTACTACTGACATAAATAATCCATGGAATTAACATTAATTCATATGCACAGCAGAATACATGATAAATATAAATACACATACATGCAAAACATAATTAAAACATCGTTTGGTACTTATCTTTGAAACGGTGGTAATTCCACCAACCACGTGCAGGCCTTCCAATGAACCTCCCAGCCTTAGACCACGCTACTCATCAAGCTTAATAGTGGGTCATCCCCGAGCTGGGACTAAGCTCCACCCCAAGGTAAGGAATCCTAGGCTAGGATGAGGTTATAGGGAAAATATCACAGAACAACTGGAAGGATTCTTCCCAGGATGCCATCTTACGCCCACTACTCTCGGACTCTCATTCCCCACATGCTTGTTCCACCCGGGAGTATGCACCTTCACAAGCATAGACCATCGGTGATACACCTCCCTCTCTAGGTCTCAGCAACAGGCCAGATCAGGAAGTCTTAGAGCCTGAAGCTTGTGTTGGACACTCTCTGGAAGAAACCACTTCACAGCAAACTCTCTCACCTGGAAAGAGTTGCTCACAGGCCTGACAACCTGCCTCTTCCAACAACAATCACCTCCCTCACCTGGAGAGAGGTTACACATAGGCTAAGAATGAACTCACACTGGACAGTAAGCCATGCGCAGTCTAGCACTACGTGGCCACAACAGCCAATTGGGAAAACATACATGGGCTTCCCAAATAGGCTCAACAATCACGAAATAGACTCACGGTTTTGGTTTTGGGATTGCACAAGGTGTATAGAGATCCCATGCACAGGCTCAAACTGTTCATATAGAGGTTGTATCGGCTATCTCATAAATCAACATAGGATTTTCGGCTTTCAGGGTTTCACCAGGGTATTCTTGCAAAGGTCAAATGGGACTCACATTCAAACGGACGACAGTGGAATGGAGGAGGAACCCCCAACACAGTTCATCTCAGCCATTTTATTTTCATGAGCCTGGGTTGACACTTGTCACCCATGCAACCGCATGTGTTCCTTCAGCATGCGTTCCTTCCATTTGGAAGTTGCTTTTCCTTCCAAAAAGAACTTAGGATAAAACATATTATTCACATGTCTTTTAAAATAGTATTAAAATATTATTCCCCAAGGACTTAACAAAGATAAGTACCAGACGATGTTTTAATTATGTTTTGCATGTCTGTGTATTTATATTTATCATGTATTATGCTATGCATATGAATTAATGTTAATTCCATGGATTATTTATGTCAGCAGTAATTTTGTGCTGACTCTGAGTTTAAATGTGTTTAACTTGTTTTAAATGCATGTTATTAATTAAGCATAAAATGATGTTGTTCTGCAAAGTAGTGTCTTCTCATCCAGTGGGTTGGATGACAGTCGGGGGAGCATTACAGAATGGTATCA
>SNQJ01S0140890.1:0-21443 GCA_010110895.2 Picea sitchensis
TGGCGCTTCATCTCCTAGGGTTAGGTTTTTGGATGTCTAGGAATTTTGGCATTCCTGTTTATTGTAAAAAGGCCTCTAGAGCCTCATTATAATCATCTTCTTGTGAATGCGAGTAGCTGTCACATCTCTTCTCAGAGATAAGTTGCCACCATTCTAGCGAGTCTTTCACTCTGTATTTTTACAGTCTCTATACATTTCTCTGATTAATAGAAATCATGTATTACTATATATCTGTGTTTATGGTTGCGTCTCTGATACATTTCTGTTATATTATTGAATATATGCAATACCTCAGTACATTTCTTTATTATATCTCTGCTCTCATTTCGTGCCGAAAATAATCTGGATCAACTAACTTACCCAAACGGGGCCCACATGACTTTTGGCGCTTCATCTCCTAGGGTTAGGTTTTTGGATGTCTAGGGATTTTGGCATTCTTTCTTATTGTAAAAAATGCCTTCAGAGCCTCATTGTAACCTTCTTCTTTCGATCACATGCTGTCGTCACATCTCTTCTCAGAGATAAGCCGCCACCATTCCAGCAAGCTTGTTTCTGGTGCATTTTATAGTTTCAACTTATTTCGTTATTGAATAGAAAGCCAATTTTACTGTATCTATGTTATTTTGTGTTAAGGACCTGTTAATAATCTGTATTCATTTCATTCTGATTATAAAATATGGATCAGTGGTATCATAGCAATCTGCTCCTTGTCATCTTAATGCATGTCCCCAACGAGGTCGGAGTACAAAGAGTTGTGTCTCGAGCTTATTTCTCTTGAGGAAAGAAACTATCGAATGCCCAAGTGACCTCCTATGGTAGGATAAAATAAATATGATGGGATAGGATATCCTTTAAAATTGTTGATTGAGGAATCCCTCATGCAACAGAGGAATGAGATGATGGAAGTTTCGTGCAAATCCTTCGGCAGGTACCAACAGGCGACACATTTTCTTCGAACGGAGGCGCCACCCCCTTCAAGGTACAAATAAACTTTGATATTCCTATATTTGAAGGTCAGATAGATGAAGATGTTGTAGACAAGTGGTTGAATCTACTAGAAGGGTATTTTTTTGTCCATAACTTTTCAAATAAAGAAAATATTACTTTTGCGCTCCTCAAAGCCATTCCCCACGTCAAAGATTGGTCGAAAAACTTTCTGTGAGAAAAAGGAAATAGAGGAAACCTCATTATTTTCAGTCATAGCCACCTGGGAATCCTTTAGGGATGCTATTAAGGAACAATACTACCCTATCGGAAGTTATGACGACATGTATACCAAATGGACCACACTGCAGCAAGAAAGAGACCAAGTAGTGCCAGATTTCACAAACATCTTCCATACCTTGCGCACCAAGTTGGGTATCAAAGATTTCGAATGACATCTAGTGCTCAAGTATCACGGTGCTCTACATAGATACATCCAGACCGAAATGGAATTTCTGGACATCTCATCCTTAGACACGGCCTACTGATATGCCATCAAAATCGAGCAGAAGCTCAAACAAAATATGCGGCAATTTGGGCCTGGGAACCCCTAACAACAAAAGACAGGAAAGGGTTGCCCCAACCCACCGAACAAAGGACAGAGGAAAGATGGATATTTTCAGGACAACCTGTCCAATCCATAAGCAAAGAAGGACACCGAAAAGACAAAGAAAGATATTGGGAAGTGGTGCGAATTCCATAAGAGCCCTTGGCATAACACTGTTGATTGTCTCTCAAAGCAATCGTTGGTGGCTAAAGTGAAAGCCTCTGAATCAGATGTAGAGTATGACTCTGAGCCATAAACAAAAAGTGGAAGATAGATCATTGACATGGAACCCAGTTCCACCATTGCTACCACCAAGCTCCAGCCTGGTGAACCAGACGAGCCAGAAGAAGGAGAGCACCTCTTCCATTCACAAATGTGGATAAAAGGCACCCTATTGCACTTCATCATTGATAGTGTTTGCTAGAAGAACCTCATCTCAGTAGAGGTCATCAAGCAGCTGGCCTTGCCAACAACATCACACCCACAACCGTACAACATTAGATGGCTTCACCAAGGAAGTGATCTCTGCCTCAGCCAACAATGCCTATTGTCGTATGGTATCAAGCCCTTCAAAGATGAGGTATTGTGTGATGTTGCTCCTCTCAAAGTTTGTGATGTTATTTTGGGCCAACCTTATTTATGGAAATGTCATGTTGTATATGAGTCTAGGCCTCCTAGTGTTATTATTACTTTGAATAGGAAATTGTACAGGATACCCGAGGTAGTCCCACCTAGTGTTATTTCCTTGATCTCTGCTAAGCAATGCAGGAAGGTCATCTCTCAGACGGGGAAGTTTGTCTTCTTCGTGATTCACTCTCAGAATAAGCGAAAGATCACAACCACATCCAGTGTCTCTGTGGCCAACCTCTCCACATAGCAAAAGAAAGTAGATAAGGTCGTGGAAGAATACTCAAATATCTTTTCCTCACCTACAGGGGTACCCCTGCACTACCAGGTCAATCACCCCATCGATATGACCAATGGCGCACCACTACCCAATGGGCCAGTCTATCGTCGCTCTTTGTTAGAGAATGAGGAGATCAAGAAATAGATTTAAGAACTGCTCCATAAGGGGCACATCCGCCCCATCTCATCACCTTGAGGGAGCCCAATTGTGCTTGTACAAAAGAAAGATGGAACCTGGCGACTCTATATTTATTACCGGGCTCTGAATAAAATCATAGTTAGAAATTGGTACCCGATTCCCCGAATCGATGACCTCCTTGATCAACTCACGGGGGGAAAATACTTTAGTAAGATTGATCTAAAGTCTAGCTACCACCAGGTCCCGATAGAATAGATAGATGTATGGAAGACCGCCTTCAAGTCAAAGGAACACCTTTTTGAATGGTTGATCATGCCCTTTGGTTTGAAAAATGCTCCAGCCACTTTCATGAGAATGATGGATGATATCCTGTGACCATTCACCAATACTTTTGTAGAGGTTTATCTATATGACATTCTAATTTACAGCAAGACTTGGGTTGAACACTTGCATCATATTCAACGTGTTCTGCACACCCTGCGGCAGCACAAGCTATACACACACTTGGAAAAATGCTCCTTCGGCATGGACAGGGTCCATTAACTGGTATACATCATTGATCATCATGGCATACATGTGGATCCAGCCAAGATCCATGTCATCCATGACAAGAAAACCCCAACAACACTCACTGAGCTTCGAATCTTCTTGGGCCTTGCCAATTTTTACTGCAGGTTCATGTTGGGTTTCTCCCATATTGCATGGGCCCTCAACCAAATAAACAGGGGTGGTGGTAAGGTGAAATTTGTGTGGGGTCGGTCCCAACAACAATTTTTCGATGATTTGAAGTAGCGCTTATGGTTAGCCCCAATACTTTCACTACCAGACCTACAACATCCATTTGAGATTGATACAGATGCTTTAGACTATGTTGTGGGCACCGTTCTCACTCAGCATGACCACCCCATGGCCTATCATAGTGAGACACTGTCAGATATTGTCCGTAAGTACCCTACTTGCGACAAAGAAATGTACTCCATTATCCAAGCATGCCACCAGTGGAGACATTACATTCTTCGAAAGGAGACAGTCATCCACACTGATTATAAGCCACTATAGTTCATGCAAACACAGGGAAAATTGCAGAATGACCCCCATCAAAAGTGGTCCACATACTTGCAACAATTCCACCTAAACATCAAGTATAAAACAGGAAGCACCAATCGCGTCGTTGATTGCCTCAGTAGACCGCCAGTCGTGACACTCACCACGGTTCTAGACCCTTATGGCCATGAGACATCTGGATGGCCCCAACTCTATGAGACAAACCCTTACTTTACCACCACCTACCAAATGTTGTGTGCAAACGCAGTTGTCGATAATTTCCATCTTCAGGATGGGTTGTTGTGTCATTTGGGCCATATATATGTTCCATTAAATGAGCGAGTGAAGCTGATCTGGGAAGCCCACTACATTTGGGTGGCAGGACACTTCGGCATTGAAAAGAGAGTGGCGATGCTACAAAAACATTTCTACTGGTTGAAACTTCGACATGACGTCAACAAGTATATCAGGTCCTACACTGCCTGCGTTATTGCCAAACCGACCACTAAGAAATAGGGCTTGTACACCCCTCTTCCTACTCATGACAGGCCATGGGAATCCATCTCAATGGACTACATTTCGGGCCTCCCATCCACCAAGCGGGGAAATGACTGTGTTTTTGTGGATGTTGATCACTTTTCTAAGATGGCGATTCTGGTTGCCTGCAAGAAAAGCATCACAGCAGAGGCCACTGCCAAGCTCTTCTTTGAACGAGTCTGGGTACATTTTGGAATCCCGCAAACCATTGTCTTAGATTGGGATAGTCAATTTCTCAACACATTCTGGTCGATCCTCTGGTCACTGTTGGACACCAAGCTCACCAAATCCATGGCCTTCCACCCCCAGAGAGATGGAAAAACCGAGGTTGTAAATTGAATGATTTTTCATATCCTTCGTATGTATAATTCAAAGCTCCCTCGCACATGGGATGAGAGCCTTCCCTATGTCCAACATAGCTACAACCAAGCCCTGCATAGCTCAACTGGCCATAGACCCTTTCAAGTGGGGTTGGGATTCCAACCATTGGGGCCCATAGATGTTGCACTTCCCCTTGTAGTCACCTCGACCGACTCATCTCCTACTCCAACTGAAGTTATCAAAGCCACCCATTTCATTGAGTGGATCTAGCACATACACCAATAGGTTTAGGATATCCTACGAAAGTCCAATGACAAGTACAAACAACACCATGATCAACATCGAGTGCCGCATAAGTTTCAGGTGGGCAAAAAAAGTTTGGATGCACTTGTAGATAGAACGCCTTACAAGACCCCATCGGAAGCTTCACCCACTCTGTTATGGGTTGTACACTATCACCAAGGCCATGAGGGATAATTATTTTGAGCTCAACATTCCTCCTTTCCTTGGACTGCACCCAATGTTCAACGTGGATCTCCTTCACCCTTATTTCCCACCATTATTGGACACCTCAGAAGTAGCAGAACAAATGACGCCAACAGAGATCAACTCGACTACCTACAATAGGCATCCAATGATCATATTATGGACATACATATCAAGGGCACTCGATAACAAAGGATCCATCTTTATCGAGTCATCAAAGCAGGGCATCTCCTACACCAAGGCAAGTGGCTCACCCTAGGCCAAATTCAACAGAAATTTCCTCATCTGATGGGGGACCTCAAAGAAATGGATAACATTGCTTCCCAAGGAGGGAGTATTGATATATATGGATATCTGTGGCCACCCACCTTTTCTAGCTGGCTCAAAGCAGTTTTCTGACAATTTTGGCAATCTACTATTTTTAGCAGTTTTAACTTCCAGGGCCATTTTGAGGGCCTAAATGAAGTTTTTTAGGGATCGATCTCATAAAATATAAACAAAGGAATAATTGAGCCCCCAAAATTAATATACTCGAATATACCTTTCCAACGGGCTATCACACACCTAAAATGGAGATCGTATGCAAAAGTTACGACCCTGGGAAGTTCATGTACTAACTTACCCAAACGAGGCCCACACAACTTTTGGCGCTTCATCTCCTAGGGTTTGGTTTTTGGATGTCTAGTGTTTCTGTCATTCTTGATTATTGTAAGAAAGGCCTTCAAAGCCTCATTGTAACCTTCTTCTTGCAAATGCACATTGCCGTCACATCTCTTCTCAAAGATAAGCGACCTCCCATGGCAGGAGAAAAGAAAGATGACGGGACAAGAGATCCTTTCAAACCGTTGATTGAGAAATCCCTCACACAACAGAGGAATGAGACGATGGATAGTTTCGTGCAATTCCTTCAACAACTACCAACAAGTGATGCATCTTCTTCGAATGGAGGCACCACCCCCTTCAAAGTACAAATAAACTTCGATATTCCTATATTTGAAGGTCATATAGACGAAGATGTTGTAGACAAGTGGTTGAATCTACTAGAAGGGTATTTTTCTGTCAATAACCTTTCAAATAAAGAAAAGATTACTTTTGCGCTGCTCAAAGCCGTTCCCCATGTCAAATATTGGTGGGAAACTTTCTGTGAGAAAAAGGAAACAGAGGAAACCTCATTATTTTCAGTCATGGCCACCTGGGAATCCTTCAGGGATGCTTTTAAGGAACAATACTACCTTGTCGGAAGTTATTACAACCTGTATACCAAATGGACCACACTGCGGTAATAAAGAGACCAAGCAGTGCCAGATTTCACAAATATCTTCCATACCTTGCACACCAAGTTGGGTATCAAATATTCGGAACAACATCTTGTGCTCAAGTATCGTGGTGCTCTACATAGATACATCCAGAACAAAATGGAATTTTTGGACATCTCATCCTTGGGCATGGCCTACCAATATGCCATCAAAATCGAGCAGAAGCTCAAAAAAAAAACATGGAAATTTGGGCCTGGGAACCCCTCACAACAAAATCCAGGAAAGGGCAGCCCCAACCCACTAAACAAAGGACAGAGAAAAGATGGACAGTATCAGGACAACCAGTCCAAGCCACAAGAAAAGAAGGACACCAGAAAGAAAAAGAAAGATAACGGGAAGTGGTGCGACTTTTATAAGAGCCCTTGGCATAAAACTGTTGACTGTCGCTCAAAGTAATCATTGGTGGCCAAAGTGAAAGCCTCTGAATCAGATGCAGAGTATGACTCTGAGCTAGAACCTGAAAGGGGAAGATAGATCATTGACACGGAACCCACTGCCACCATTGCTACCACCAAGCTCCAACTTGGTGAACTAGTCAAGCCAGAAGAAGGAGAGCACCTCTTCCATTCACAAATGTGGGTAAAAGGCACCCCGCTGCAGTTCATCGTTGATAGCGGTAGCCAGAAGAACCTCATATTAGTAGAGGTCATTAAGGGGTTAGCCCTGTCAACAATGCCACACCCACAACCGTACATCATTCGATGGCTCTGCCAAGGAAGCGATCTCCACGTCAGCCAACAGTGTTGAATGCCATACAACATCAAGCCCTTCAAAGATGAGGTATTGTGTGATGTTGCACCTCTCGAAGTTTGTGATGTTCTTTTGGGCCAACCTTATTTATGGAAATGTCATGTTGTATATTAGTCTAGGCCTCGTAGTGTTATTATTACTTTGAATAGGAAATTGTACAGGATACCCGAGGCAATCCCACCTAGTGTTATTTCCTTAATCTCTGTTAAGAAATGCAGGAAGGTCATCTCTCAGATGGGGAAGTTTGTCTTCTTCATGATTCACTCTCATAATAAGCGAAAGATCACAGCCACATCCAGGGTCTCTTCGATCGACCTCTCCACATAACACAAGCAAGTAGATAAGGTCATGGAAGAATACTTGGATATCTTCTCCTCACCTACAGGGGTACCTCTGCACTGCCAGATCAAGCACCCCATTGATCTGACCCCCGGTGCACCACTACCCAATGGGCCAGTCTATCGTCGCTCTTTGTTAGAGAATGAGGAGATCAAGCGCCAGATCCAAGAACTGCTCCATAACGAGCACATTTGCCCTAGTTCATCACCTTGAGGGAGCCCAATCGTGCTGTGATAGAAGAAATATGGAACCTGGTGACTCTGTATTGATTACCGGGCTCTGAATAAAATCATAGTCAGAAACCGATACCCAATTCCCCGAATTGATGACCTCCTTGATCAACTCACCAGGGGAAAATATTTCAATAAGATTGATCTGAAGTCTGGCTACCACCAGGTCCCGATAGAACATATAAATGTATGGAATACTACCTTCAAGTCAAAGGAAGGCCTTTTTGAATGGTTGGTCATGCCCTTTGG
The DNA here is from genome assembly GCA_010110895.2 of Picea sitchensis. NCBI lineage: Eukaryota > Viridiplantae > Streptophyta > Pinopsida > Pinales > Pinaceae > Picea > Picea sitchensis. The sequence continues at coordinate 7,849 of SNQJ01S0140890.1, forward strand.
TTTGACAAATTCTCCAACCACTTTCATGAGGATGATGGATGATATCCTACGACCATTCACCAATGCTTTTGTAGTGGTGTATCTGGATGACATTCTAATTTACAACAAGACTTGGGCCGAACACTTGCATCATATTCAACATGTTTTGCACACCCTGTGGCAGCACAAGCTATACACCAACTTGGAAAAATGCTCCTTCGGCATGGACAGGGTCCATTACCTAGGCTACATCATTGATAAACATGGCGTACATGTGGATCTAGCCAAGATCCAAGTCATCCGCGACTGGCTAGCCCCAACAACACTCACTGAGCCTCGAAGCTTCTTGGGCCTTGCCAATTTCTACCATAGGTTCGTGTTGGGTTTCTCCCATATTGCATGGGCCCTCAGCCAAATAAACAGGGGTGGTGGTAAGGCAAAATTTGCATTGGGCCGGTCCCAACAACAAGCATTCGATGATTTGAAGAAGTGCTTGTGCTCATCCCTAGTACTTTCACTACCATACCTGCAACATCCTTTTGAGATCGAGGCAGATGCTTCAAACTATGTTGTGGGTGTCATTCTCACTCAACACGACCACCCCATGGCCTACCATAGTGAGACACTATGAGAATGCCGCCAGTGGAGAAATTACATTCTTGGGAAGGAGACAGTCATCCACACTGATCATAAGCCACTGCAATTCATGAAGACATAGGGAAAATTGAAAAATTACCACCATCAAAAGTGGTTCACATACTTGCAACAATTCCACCTCAACATCAAGTATAAAACATGAAGCACCAATCAGGTCGTTGATTTCCTCAGTAGGTAGCTAGCGGTAGCACTCACCATGGTGCTAGACTCTTGTGGCCATGAGACATCTGGATGGCCCCAACTCTATGATATAGACCTTGACTTTGCCACCAACTACCAAATGTTGGTTGCAAACGCAGTTGTCGATAATTTCCATCTTCAGGATGGGTTGTTGTGTCGTCTGGGCCATATCTGTGCTCCATCAAGTGAGTGATGCTACAAAAACATTTATAACACATACTTGAGCCCCTAAAATGAAACAAATATCGTATGACACAGAGATCGTAAAAAAATTTACGACCCCGGGAAGTTGATGTACTAAATTACCCAAACGGGGCCCACATGACTTTTGGCGTTTCATCTCCTAGGGTTAGGTTTTTGGATGTCTAGGGTTTTTGGCATTCTTTCTTATTGTAAAAAATGCCTTCAGATCCTCATTGTAACCTTCTTCTTGTGAATGTGTGTTGTCATCACATCTCTTCTCAGAGATAAGCCGCCACCATTCCAGCAAGCTTGTTTCCGTTGCATTTTACAGTTTCAACTTATTTCGTTATTGAATAGAAAACCAGTTTTACTTTATCTCTGTTATTATTTGTTAAACACCTATTAATAATCTGTATTCATTTTGTTCTGCTCATAAAATCTGGATCACTGGTATCAGAGCGGTCTGCTCCTTGTCGTTTTAATGCATGTCCCCAACGAGGTCGGAGTACAAAGAGTTGTGTCTCGAGCTTGTTTCTCTTGAGGAAATAAACTCTTGCATGCCCAAGTGACCTCCCATGGAAATAGAAAAGAAAGATGATAGGATAGGATATCCTTTCAAACTATTGATTGAGGAAGCCCTCACACAACAAAATAATGAGATGATGGATAGTTTCACGCAAATCCTTCGGCAGCTACCAACAGGTGACACATCTTCTTCGAACGGAGGCACCGCCCCCTTCAAGGTACAAATAAACTTCGATATTCCTATATTTGAAGGTCAGATAGATGAAAATGTTGTAGACAAGTGGTTGAATCTAATAGAAGGGTATTTTTCTATCCATAACTTTTCAAATAAGGAAAAGATTACTTTTGCGCTCCTCAAAGCCGTTCCCCATGTCAAAGATTGGTGGGAGACTTTCTGTGAGCAAAAGGAAACACTGGAAACCTCATTATTTTCAGTCACGGCTAATAGGAAATCCTTCAAGGATGCTATTAAGGAATAATACTACCCTGTCGGAAGTTATGACGACCTGTATACCAAATAAACCACACTGCGACAAGAAAGAGACTAAACAGTGCCAGATTTCACAAATATATTCCATACCTTGTGCACCAAGTTGGGTATCAAATATTTAGAGAGACATATGGTGATCAAGTATCGTTGCGCTCTGCATAGATACATCCATAATGAAATGTAATTTCTGGACATCTCATCCTTGGGCGCGGTCTACCGATATGCTGTCAAAATCAAGCAGAAGCTCAAACAAAAAACACGGCAATTTGGTCCTGGAAACCCCTCACAACAAAAGCCAGGAAAGGATAGCCTCAACCCACTGAACAAAGGATAGAGAAAATATGGATAGTATCAGGACAACCATTCCAAGCCACAGGCAAAGAAGGACACCAGAAAGATAAAGAAAGATACCAGGAAGTGGTGCGACATCCATAAAAGCCCTTGGCATAACACTGCTGACTGTCGCTCAAAGCAATCGTTGATGGTTGAAGTGAAAGCCTATGAATCAGATGCAGAGTATGACTCTATGCTAGAACTAGAAAGGGGAAGAAAGATCATTGACGCAGAACCCAGTACCACCGTTGCTACCTCCAAGCTCTAGCCTGGTGAACCAGATGAGCCAGAAGAAGGAGAGCGCCTCTTCCATTCACAAATGTGGGTAAAAGGCACCCCGTTGCACTTCATCATTGATAGCGGTAGCCAAAAGAACCTCATCTCAGTAGAGGCCGTCAAGCGGCTGGCCCTGCCAACAACATCACACCCACAACCGTACACCATTGGATGGCTCCACTAAGGAAGCGATCTCCGCGTCAGCCAATAGTGTCAACTATCGTATGACATCAAGCCCTTCAAAGACAAGGTACTATGTGATGTTGCTACTCTCAAAGTTTGTGATGTTCTTTTGGGCCAACTTTATTTATAAAAACGTCATGTTGTATACGAGTCTAGGCCTCATAGTGTTATTATTACTTTGAGTAGGAAATTGTACAAGATACCCGAGGCAGTCCCACCTAGTGCTATTTCCTTGATCTCTGCTAAGAAATGTAGGAAGGTCATCTCTCAGACGGGGAAGTTTGTCTTCTTCATGATATACTCTCAGAATAAGCGAAATATCACAGCCACATCCACAGTCTCTATGGCCGACCTCTCCACATAGCAAAAGCAAGTAGATAAGGTTATGGAAGAATACTCAGATATCTTCTCCTCACCTACAGGGGTACCTCTGCACTGCCAGGTCAAGCACCCCATCGATCTAACCCTCTGGGCACCGTTACCCAATGGGCCAGTCTATCATCACTCTTTTTAAGAGAATGATGAGATCAAGCGACATATCCAAGAACTGCTCCATAAGGGGCACATCCACCCCAACTCATCACCTTGCAGGAGCCCAATCGTGTCGGTAAAGAAGAAATATGGAACTTGGTGACTCTGTATTGATTACCGGGCTCTGAATAAAATCACAGTCAGAAACCAGTACCCAATTCCCTGAATAGATGACCTCCTTGATCAACTCACGAGGGGAAAATACTTCAGTAAGATTGATCTGAAGTCTAGCTACCACTAGGTCCCAATAGAACAGACAAATGTATGGAACACCACCTTCAAGTCAAAGGAAGGCCTTTTTGAATGGTTGGTCATGCCCTTTAGTTTGACAAATGCTCTAGCCACTTTCATGAGGATGATGGATGATATCCTGCGACCATTCACCAATACTTTTGTAGTGGTGTATCTGGATGACATTCTAATTTACAGCAAGACTTGGGCTGAACACTTGCATCATATTCGACAGATTCTACACACCCTGTGGCAACATAAGCTATACGCCAACTTGGAAAAATGCTCCTTCGACATGGACAAGGTCCATTACCTGGGCTACATCATTGATCACCATGGTGCACATGTGGATCCAACCAAGATCCAAGTCATCCGTGACTGGCCATCCCCAACAACACTCACTGAGCTTCGGACCTTCTTGGGCCTTACCAATTTTTAATGGAGGTTCATGTTGGGTTTCTCCCATTTTGCATGGGCCCTTAGCCAAATAAATAGGGGTGGAGGTAAGGAAAAATTTGTGTGGGCCGCTCCCAACAACAAGCGTTCGATGATTTGAAGCAGCTCTTTTGCTCAGCCCCAGTACTTTCAATACAAGACCTGCAGCATCCTTTTGAGACCGAGACATATGCTTCAGACTATGTTGTGGGCACCGGTCTCACTCAGCACAGCCACCCCATGACCTATCATAGTGAGACACTGTTAGATACTGTCCATAAGTACTCTACTTATGACAAAGAAATGTACACGATTGTGCAAGCATGCCACCAGTGGAGACATTACATTCTTGGGAAGGAGAAAATCATCCACACTAATCATAAGCCACTGCATTTCATGCAGACACAGGGAAAATTGCAAAATGACCGCCATCAAAAGTGGTCCACATACTTCCAACAATTCCACCTCAACATCAAGTATAAAACAGGAAGCACCAATCACGTCATTGATTTCCTCAGTAGTTCGCCAGTCACGGCACTCACCACAGTGCTAGACTCTTGTAACCATGAGAGATCTGGATGGTCCTAACTCTATGAGATATACCCTAACTTCTCCACCACCTACCAAATGTTGGGTGAAAACGCAGTTGTTGATAATTTCCATCTTCAGGATGGGTTGTTGTCTCGTCTGGGCCATATCTATGTTCCATCAAGTGAGAGAGAGAAGCTGATCTGGGAAGTCCACTACAGTCAGGTGGCAGGACACTTTTTCATTGAAAAGACAGTGGTGATGCTACACAAACATTTCCACTGGCCGAAACTTCGACATGAGGTCAACAAGTATATCAGGTCCTGCACTACTTGCACTATTTTGAAACCGACCACTAAGAAACAGGGCCTGTACACCCCTCTTCGTACTACTGACAGGCCATGGGAATCCATCTCACTGGACTACATGTCAGGCCTCTTGTCAACCAAGCAGGGAAATTACTGTGATTTTTTGGTTGTTGATAACTTTTCTAAGATGGCGATTCTGGTTGCCTGGAAGAAAAGCATCATAGTTGAGGCCACTGCCAACCTCTTATGTGAACGAGTCTGGGTACATTTTGGAATCCCACAAACCATTATCTCAGATCGGGATAGTCGATTTCTCAGCACATTCTGGTCAAGCCTCTAGTCACTTCTGGACACCAAGCTCACCAAATCCACGACCTTCCACCCCCAGACAGATGTCCAAACTAAGGTTGTAAATTGAATGATTTTGCATATCCTTTGCATTTGTAATTCAAAGAACCCTCGCACATGGGATGAGAGCCTTCCCAATGTCCATCATAGCTACAACCAATCCCAACATAGCTCAACCAACCACAACCCTTTTAAAGTGGGGTTGGGATTGCAACCATTGGGACCCATAGATGTTGCACTTCCCCTTACGGTCACCTCGACTGACTCATCTCCTACTCCAAATGAAGCTGACAAAGCCACCCGATTCATTGAGAGGATCCAGCACATCTGCCAACAGGTTCAGGATATCCTACAGAAGTCCAATGACAAGTACAAACAATGCCATGCTCAACATCGGGTGCCGCATAAGTTTTAGGAGGGCGACAAAGTTTGGCTACACTTGCAAAAAGAATGCCTTACAAGACCCCATCGGAAGATTTTCCCACTCCGTTATGGGCCATACACTGTCACCAAGGCCATGGGGGACAATGCTTTTGAGCTCAACATTCCTCCTTTCCTTGGACTTCACCCAGTGTTCAACGTGGATCTCCTTCGCCCTTATTTCCCACCATTATTGGACACCTCAGAAGTAGCAGAACAATTGACACCAACAGAGCTCAACCTCAACTGCCTACAAAAGGCATCCAATGATCAAATTTTGGTTAGACATATCAAGGGCACTCAACAACAAAGGATCCAGCTTTATCGAGTCGTCAAAGCAGGGAAGCTCTTACACCAAGGCAAGTGGCTCACCCGGGGATAAATTTAGCAGAACTTTCCTCATCTGATGCGGGAACTCAACGCAATGGAGAAATTTTATTTATAATGAGGGAGGATTGATCTAGATGTATATCTATGGCCACCCTCCTTTTCCAACTGACTCAAAACAGTTTTCTGACAATTTTGGCAATTTACTATTTTTTGCAGTTTTAACTTCCGGGGCCATTTTGAGGGCCTAAATGATTTTTTTTTGGGATCGAGCTGTGTAATTAAAACCAAAGGAAAAATTAGGCACCCAAAATGAATTTCCTCGATGATACCTTTCCAATGGTCTATCACACTCCTAAAACAGAGATCGTATGAAAAAGTTACAACCCTTGGAAGTTGATCTACTAACTTACCCAAATGGGGCCCACACGACTTTTGGCGCTTCATATCCTAGGGTTAGGTTTTTGGATGTCTAGGGTTTTTCAAACTCTTTATTATTGTAAAAAATTCCTTCAAAGCCTCATTGTAACCTTCTTCTTGCAAATGCAAGCTCCTGTCACATCTCTTCTCAGAGATAAGCGGCCACCATTCTCTCAAGTTTGTTTCCGCTGCATTTTACAGTTTCAGCTTATTTCCTTATTGAATAGAAAACCAGTTTTACTGTATCTCTATTATTTTGTGTTAAGAACCTGTTAATAATCTATATTCATTTCATTCTTCTCATAAAATCCAGATCAGTGGTATCTGAGCGGTCTTCTCCTTGTTGTCTTAATACATGTCCCCAACGAGGTAAGAGTACAAAGAGTTGGGTCTCGAGCTTGTTTCTCTTGAGGAAAAAAAATCTCGCACGCCCAAGCAACCTCCCATGGTAGGAGAAAATAAATATGAAGGGATGGGAGGTCCTTTCAAACTGTTGATTGAGGAAGCCCTCACGCAATAGAGGAATGAGATGATGGATAGTTTCACGCAAATCCTTCGGCTGCTACCAACAGGCCACACATCTTCTTCGAACGAAGGTGCCGCCCAATTCAAGGTACAAATAAACTTCGATATTCCTATATTTGAAGCTCAGATAGACACAAATGCTGTAGAAAAGTAGTTAAATCTACTAGAAGGGTATTTTTCTGTCCATAACTTTTTGAATAAAGAAAAGATTACTTTTGTGCTCCTCAAAGCCATTCCCCATGTCAAAGATTGGTGGCAAACTTTCTGTGAGCAAAAGGAAACATAGGAAACCTCATTATTTTCAGTCATGGCCACCTGGGAATCCTTCAGGGATGTTATTAAGGAACAATACTACCCTTTCAAAAGTTATGATGACCTGTATACCAAATGGACCACACTGCGGCAAGAAAGAGACCAAGCAGTGCCAAATTTCAAAAATATCTTCCATACCTTGTGCACCATGTTGGGTATCAAAGATTTGGAATGACATCTGGTGCTCAAGTATCGTGGTGCTCTACATAGATATATCCAGACTGAAATAGAATTTCTGGACATCTCATCCTTGGGTGAGGCCTATCGATATGCCGTCAAAATCGAGAAGAAGCTCAAACAAAAAACGCGGCAATTTGTGCCTGGGAACCCCTCACAACAAAATCCAGGAAAGGGCGTCCCCAACCCACCAAACAAAGGATAGAGAAAATATGGAAAGTATCAGGACAACCAGTCCAAGCCGCAAGAAGGGAAGGACACTGAAAAGACAAATAAAGATACCGGGAAGTGGTGCGACATCCATAAGAGCCCTTTGCATAACACGGTTGACTATCACTCAAAGAAGTCATTGGTGGCCGAAGTGAAAGTCTCTGAATCAGATGTAGAGTATGACTATGAGCCAGCACTACAAAGGGGAAGACAGATCATTGACGTGGAACCTAGTGCCACCATTGCTATCACCAAGCTCCAGCCTGGTGAACTAGACGAGCTAGAAGAAGGAGAGTGCCTCGTGCATTCATAGATATGGGTAAAAGGCACCTTGTTGTACTTTATTGTTGATAGAGGTAGCTAAAAGAACCTCATCTCAGCAGAGGTAATCAAGCGGCTGGCCCTGCCAACAATGCCGCACCCACAATCGTACACCATTGGATGGCTCCACCAAGGATGTGATCTCCGCATCAACCACCAGTGCTGACTATCGTACAACATCAAGCCCTTCAAAGACGAGGTATTGTGTGATGTTTCTCCCCTCGAAGTTTTTGATGTTCTTTTGGGCCAACCTTATTTATGGAAACATCATGTTGTATATGAGTCTAGGACTCGTAGTGTTATTATTACTTTGAACAAGAATTTCTACAGGATACCCGAGGCAGTCCCACCTAGTGCTATTTCCTTTATATGTGCTAAGAAATGCAGGAAGGTCATCTCTCAGATGGGGAAGTTTGTCTTCTTCATGATTCGTTCTCAGAATAGGCGAAATATCACAGCCACATCCAGGGTCTTTGTGGCCAACCTCTCCACACAACAGAAGCAAGTACATAAGGTTGTCGAAGAATACTTGGATATCTTCTCCTCACCTACAGGGGTACCTCTGCACTGCCAGGTCAAGCACCCCATCGATATGACCCCCGGTGCACTGCTACCCAATGGGATAGTCTATCATAGCTCTTTTTTAGAGAATGAGGAGATCAAGTGACACATCCAAGAACTTCTCCATAAGGGGAAAATCCACCACAACTCATCACCTTGCGGGAGCCCAATCACGTTGGTACAGAAGAAAGATGGAACCTTGCAGCTCTGTGTTGATTATCAGGATCTAAATAAAATCACAGTAAGAAATCGGTAGCCGATTCCCCGAATTGATGACGTCCTTGATCAACTCATAGGGGGAAAATAATTCAGTGAGATTGATTTGAAGTCTGGCTACCACCAGGTCCTGATAGAATAGACAGATGTATGGAAAACCACCTTCAAGTCAAAGGAANGATTACCAGACTCTGAATAAAATCACATTCAAAAACCAGTACTTGATTCCCTGAATCGACGACCTCCTTGATCAACTTACCAGGGCCAAATACTTCAGTAAGATTGATCTGGAGTCTGGCTACCACCAGGTCCCAATAGAATAGACAGATGTATGGAAAACCACCTTCAAGTCAAAGGAAGGCCTTTTTGAATGGTTGGTCATGCCTTTTGGTTTGACAAATGCCCCAGCCACTTTCATGAGGATGATGGATGATATCCTATGACCATTCACCAATAATATTGTAGTGGTGTATCTGGATGACATTCTAATTTACATAAATACTTGGGACGAACACTTGCATCATATTCAACAGGTTCTGCACACCCTGCGACAGCACAAGCTATACGCCAACTTGGAAAAATTCTCTTTCGGTATGGATAGAGTCCATTACCTGGGCTACATCATTGATTAGCATGGCGTACATGTTGATCCAGCCAAGATCTAAGTCATCTGTGACTGGCCAACCCCAACAATGCTCACTGAGCTTCTGAGCTTCTTGGGCCTTACCAATTTCCACCATAGGTTCGTGTTAGGTTTCTCCCATATTGCATGGGCCCTCAGCCAAATAAAAAGGGGTGGTGGTAAGGCAAAATTTGTAGGGGCGCAGTCCCAACAAAAAGAGTTCGACGATTTGAAGCAGCTCTTGTGCTCAGCCCCAGTACTTTCACTACCAAACCTACAACATCCTTTTGAGATCGAGACAGATGCTTCAGACTATGTTGTGGGTGCCATTCTCACTCAACACGGCCACCCCGTGGCCTATCATAGTGAGACACTGTCAGATACTGTCCATAAGTACCCTACTTATGACAAAGAAATGTACTCCAATGTGCAAGCATGCTGCCAGTGGAGAAATTACATTCTAGGTAAGGAGACAGTCATCCACATTGATCATAAGCCACTGCAGTTCATGCAAACACAGGGAAAATTGTAGAATGACTACCATCAAAAGTGGTCCACATACTTGCAGCAATTCCACCTCAACATCAAGTATAAAACATGAAGCACCAATTGCGTCGTTGATTGCCTCAGTAGACCGCTAGTCGCGGCACTCACCATGGTGCTAGACTCTTGCATCCATGAGACATCTAGATGGCCCCAACTCTATGATAAAGACCCTAAATTCACCACAACCTACCAAATGTTGGGTGCAAACATAGTTGTTGATAATTTCCATCTTCAGGATGGGTTGTTGTGTCGTCTGGGCCATATCTGTGTTCCATCAAGTGAGAAAGTGAAGATGATCTGGGAAGCGCACTACATTCCGGTGGCAAGACACTTCAATGTTGAAAATATAGTGGCGATGCTACAGAAACTTTTCTACTCGCCGAAACTTCAACAGAAGGTCAACAAGTATATCAGGTCCTGCACTGCCTGAGCTATTGCCAAACTGACCACTAAGAAACAGGGCCTGTACACCCTTTTTCCTACTCCTGGTAGGCCATGGGAATCCATCTCAATGGACTACATGTCGGGCCTCCCATCCACCAAGCAAGGAAATGACTGTGTTTGTGTGGTTGTTGATCTATTTTCTAAGATGGTGATTCTGGTTGATTGCAGGAAAAGCATCACAGCAGAGGCCACTGCCAAGATCTTCTTTGAACGAGTCCGGGTACATTTTGGAATCCCACAAACTATTATCTCCGATCAGGATAGTCGATTTATTATCACATTCTAGTCGAGCCTCTGGTCACTGTTGGACACCAAGCTCACCAAATCCACGGCCTTCCACCCCCAGACAGATGGCCAAACCGAGGTTGTAAGTCAAATGATTGTGCATATCCTTCGCATGTATAATTCAAAGCACCCTTGCACATGGGATGAGATCCTTCCCTATGTCTAGCATAGCTACAACTGATCCCTGTATAGCTCAACCGTCCACAGCCCCTTTCAAGTGGGGTTGGGATTCCAACCATTGGGACCCATAGATGTTACACTTCCCCTTGCAGTCACCTCTACCAACTCATCTTCTTCTACAACTGAAGCTGACAAAGCCACCCGGTTCATTGAGTGGATCCAACAAATCCACCAACAGGTTAAGGATATCCTATAGAAGCCCAATGACATGTACAAACAACGCCATGATCAACATCGAGTGCCGCATAAGTTTCAGGTGGAAGACAAAGTTTGGTTGCACTTGCAGAAAGAACGCCTTATAGGACCCCATCAGAAGCTTCGACCATTCTGTTATGGGTTGTACACTATCACCAAGGCCATGGGGGATAATTCTTTTGAGCTCAACATTCCTCCTTTCCTTGGACTGCACCCACTGTTCAAAGTGGATATCCTTCGCCGTTATTTCCCATCATTATTGGACACCTCAGAAGTAGAAGAACAACTCACACCAACAGAGCTCAACACCAACTACCTACAACAGGCATCCAATGATCAAATTGTGGACAGATAGATCAAGGGCACTTTACAACAAAGGATCCAGCTTTATCGAGTCGTCAAAGCAGGGCAGCTCCTGCACCAAGGCAAGTGGCTCACCCGGGGCCAAATTCAGTAGAAATTTACTCATATGATGGGGGACCTCAATGAAATGGAGAAAATTGCTTCATAAGGAGGGATTATTGATCCATATGGATATCGGTGGCCACCCACCTTTTCCAACTGGCTCAAAACAACTTTCTGACAATTTTTGCAATTTACTATTTTGAGCAGTTTTAACTTTCGGGGCCATTTTGAGGGCCTAAATGAAGGTTTTTCGGGATCGAGCTCCTCAATTATATTTGAAGGAATAATTGAGACAATAAAATGAATCTCCTCAATGATACCTTTCCAACGAGCTATCACATGCCTAAAACAGAGGTCGTATGCAAAAGTTATGACCCCGAGAAGTTGATGTACTAACTTACCCAAACGGGACCCACATGACTTTTGGCGCTTCATTGCCTAGGGTTAGGTTTTTGGATGTCTAGGGTTTTTGGAATTCTTTATTATTGTAAAAAATGCCTTCATCTCTTCATTGTAACCTTCTTCTTGCGAATGCGTGGTGCCCTCACATATCTTCTCAGAGATAAGCCGCCACCATTCCAGCAAGCTTGTTTCCGCTCCATTTTACAGTTTTAGCTTATTTCGTTATTGAATAGAAAACTGGTTTTACTGTATCTCTGTTATTTTTTTTTAAGTACCTATTAATAATTTTTATTCATTTTGTTTTTCTCATAAAATTTGGATCAATGGTATCAGAGCGGTCTTCTCCTTGTCGTCTTAATGCATGTCCCCAACGAGGTCGAAGTACATAGAGTTGGGTCTCGAGCTTGTTTCTCTTGAGAAAAGAAAATCTCCCACGCCCAAGTGACCTCCCATAGCAGGAGAAAAAAAATATGACAGCACGGGATATCCTTTCAAACTTTTCATTGAGGAATCCCTCACGCAATAGAAGAACGAGACGATGGATAGTTTCGTGCAAATACTTCGGTGGCTACCAACAGGCGACGCATCTTATTCGAATAAATAAGATGCCCCCTTCAAGTTACAAATAAACTTCGATATTCCTATATTTGAAGGTCAAATAGACGCATATGTTGTAGAAAAGTGGTTGAATCTTCTAGAAGGGTATTTTTCTATCCATAACTTTTGGAATAAAGAAAAGATTACTTTTGCGCTCCTCAAAGTCGTTCCCCATGTCAAAGATTGGTGGGAAACTTTCTGTGAGAAAAAGGAAATAGAGGAAACCTCATTATTTTCAGTCATGACCACCTGGGAATCCTTCAGGGATGCTATTAAGGAACAATACTACCCTGTCAGAAGTTATGATGACCTGTATACCAATTGGTCCACACTACGGCAAGAAAGAGACCAAACAGTGCCAGATTTCACAAATATCTTCCATACATTGCGCACCAAGTTGGGTATCAAAGATTCAGAATGAGATATGGTGCTCAAGTATTGCAGTGCTCTGCATAGATACATGCAGACCGAAATGGAATTTCTAGACATGTCATCCTTGGGCATGGCCTACCGATATGCCATCAAAATCGAGCAGGAGCTCAAACAAAAAATGCGACAATTTGGGCCTGGGAACCCCTCACAACAAAAGCCAAGAATGGGCAGCCCCAACCCACAAAACAAATGACAGAGAAAATATGGACAGTATCAGGACAACCAGTCCAAGCCGCAAGAAAAGAAGGACACCAGAAACACAAAGAAAGATACCGGGAAGTGGTGCGACTTGCATAAGAGCCCTTGGCATAACACTGCTGACTGTCGCTCAAAGCAGTCATTGGTGGTCGAAGTGAAAGCCTTTGAATCAGATGCAGAGTGTGACTCTGATCCAGAACCAGAAAGGGGAAGATGGATCATTGATGCGGAACCCCGTGCCACCGTTGCTACCACCAAGTTCCAGCATGGTGAGCCAGACGAGCCAGAAGAAGGAGAGCACCTCTTCCATTCACAGATGTGGGTAAAAGGAACCCCGTTGTGCTTCATAATTGATAGTGGTAGCTAGAAGAACCTCATATCAGAAGAGGTCATCAAGCAGCTGGCCCTACCAGCAATGCTACACCCACAACCATACACCATTGGATGGCTCCACCAAGGAAGCGATCTCCGTGTCAGCCAACAGTTCCAAATGTCATATGACATCAAGCCCTTCAAAGACGAGGTATTGTGTGATGTTTCTCCTCTCGAAGTTTGTGATGTTCTTTTGGGATAACCTTATTTATGGAAATGTCATGCTATATATGAGTCTAGG